>JAHUYU010002428.1:0-28201 GCA_030439765.1 Tripidium arundinaceum
TATATATGTGTTGGGTGGGCTGCAATGAATTTTTTTGCAGGTACGCTAACCTCGATTGCGTATATGGTAGCTAACGACTAGCTAGATATCGAGAGAGTACGTATGTCATGCCACCGACATAGAACGTGATTGTCATCTTAGTTTGGCAAAGATTTTGTGAGGACGTATAGGACGAGCATGCATCATGTTTGTTGCATCATGTGGTTGCTTGTGCATTAACATGCTTCTCTCAGCTTTGTTCTAATAATAAATAACTTGTGCAAACGTGGCGTATCCTTTCCTTGTCCTGTGAACTCCAAGAAATGTCTTGTTCTGTGTTGTCTAAATGGCCTTGTTAGGGTTGTTTTGTTGCTTTTGTTTAAAAACTTAATTGGTTACCAAGCCTCTAGTGAGTCGAAACCCCATCCTTTGAACTAGTCTGAGCCTCTGTAAGTGGTTCCTAACCTTAGTGTTGTATTGTTCAAACCTGTACCTATGCAACCATAGACCTTTTGGGTTTGACTGTTAGCTCAACCTAAGTTCCCTCCAAAACCATCTCTATGTCCATGTTTCTTTTGATATGCCTGACTCAAATCCTTGACTCGACATCTTGATTTGCTCATGCCTGTGGAATGTTTTTGTGCTATCTGCAAAACCATCCCCGGCCATGTTTCTTTCGAATGAGCCCTACCCCAAACCCTTGTTTGGCCTCTTTGTCGTTCGTTCCTCCTGAACCTTTCGGCTCAATGTGAATTTCTCTTTCACTCTGACCATGCAACCCTCTCCTTTGGTGAATCCGTGCCACACCTTTGTTGACCTCTCTTCTACTCATCTTGGAAGCCATCTCGCACGGTGATCTCTCTTTTCAACTAGACCTTGCAATCTTTTGTTTGGGAATCATGTTGTGGCCTTATCAACTCAATCTCTAGATCACGTATTGAATATGTTCCATGTTGTTTTCTCCAACTCTCTCCAAAGTCTTGGAATGTTGATCGGTCTAAATCAGTTGTCGCTGCCTTATGGTGCAAAAGCCTATGCAAATGGATCGTATGAAGGTATCTTCGATGGACATAGATGTATGTGGAACTAAAGCAAGAATGTTCTCGGAAATTAATCTATGTCTTTCCTGCATCATGTCCCTATCTTGAATTATGTCCTTGTTAACCTTATCCTTGTGACTATCCTTGTGCTTGCTCTAGAATTTATCTGGTGCAAGTAATATATCCTTCCACCTTGTCTGTGTACTCGATCTTTTGGTAAAGCGTGTGGTTGCTTTATCCATCTCCATCTATGGTAGACGTATCCGTTCAGTTTCATGAATCTTGTTGTTATTTAGGATTCCCTCATGCCATTTATCTTCCGAGTCCAATCAACACTCTAACTCATGCTCTATTCTTATCATTGAACCCTGCTCTTGTTGGCTCATAGACGTAATTATCCTTTCTTGCAGACTTTCCCTCTGCATGAGGTTATCCCTGCTCAATCTATCTATGCCACATGGGATTTCCCATTGGTTATGTTTGATAATGGCACTATGATTAATGACTTACGGTGCCGCGACGAAACCGAGAGCCTCCTGTGGCGGCCGACACATGGTTGTGCTGCTCGGCATGCGCTGGTATCGAGGTCCCTGGTCATGGTCCATTACAGAACAACGCCGATGTGTTATCTTTCGTGGACCTCTCCTAATCGATCTCTGTATTCTGTCTCAATCTATCACGATGTTTGTCCAATTCTATCTTCCGAGTCCTGTCAGAAGGTATATATATATATTGGATCGAGTGAAGTAGAGTTTCTTTCAGAAGTTGCAAAGAGGATAACTTTGAAGAACAAGTCACTGACATAAACATTAACAGACTGCAAGAGGAGGTAGACAAAAGACTCTACTAACCATTCTCGAGAGTGATGTTACCTTTTGTTGGACATGTGTCGTCACTGTTGGATCAAAAGGAACCCACGACACTTAAAGTTGGATAGATTTCAGATGAATAGCAATTAACAGAAGTGATATGTTTCTCAATAAGCTGTCAATATTTAGAAGTTTTCCATCCAAGCTCGATACCGATATGTGCATGATGATCATACAGTCAGAATTACCCTTTCAGATGAGACTCCTTTTCTTCTGACTTCGATGGTGATTGAGTGCATACCAACCCTACAATTGCTTGCTACAAAAGCTGAAGCCTTGGAGCTTGTTAGTGTTGAGAGATAGCTGATTAGTTACCACAGTGGGAAGATTAATCTGCAGCTAGTAAATGGTTTGTGCTTGGAGCCTATATCTGGGAACAACAAGACCAACCCATTATCATGTTCTGCACAAGGAGATAGGTTTCTCTGCTGATGAAATACAGGAGTTTGTTCATTCGCTCTCTTATGTGGGCCCATAACCCACAGGTCCTAGGATCGAAACCTGACGTGTTGGCAAAATATATCCCATGAGCATAAACTAATGTTCAATTTGACGATGAAGGTTATGTGTCACAAAGCAATGCTATGCGGGGAATTAGTAAACCAACTGGCAATGTTTGTGCCATTTTCACTTCTATCCCCTACTGAAGTCAAGCCGGTTCCATCTTGGACAATCACACAAATAGTGCAAGGTGCGTTACCAGCCAAATTGACTTGCCGAGAGGACACACACTTGGTTAAGGACAGCACAATCATAAGACTGGGTCTTGACAAAGAATCTGTTCAGGACTCATTCCTGGATTTGGTGTCCTCCATTCTTATGAGAAGGATCCAAGTGAGGCTCTACAATTTCTGAATGTGTTGAAGCCTTTGTTGATGGAGTTTTTACTTCTCGACGGTTTGAGTATAAGCCTGTGGGATTACAACATTCCCAAGGCTCTACAAAAGGAAACAATTAAAAAGAAGAATGAGAAATCTATCTAGATTTTCTGACACTAAACCGGTTATCTTCAAGCTAGTGTTTAGTGGCTCAAATGTTGATGGAATAGCACTAAATTGTGTGGACTCATTCCTCACTTTGTGTACTACAATCTGTCCGATTGGTTTGAAGTTTGATGGAGTAAAGCCTCAGATGTGAGAAAGGTTTTGTTAGTTCAAATCAAGATAATTCCAGAACAGAGCAGTTTGGTATATGAATTGTTTGAGCAGTCAAACGGTGTCTGTTTGAGATGAATTTTAGTTAGTAGTTAGAGGACTTATGGTTCTACATGCCTACCAAATCTCATACATAATGGAGCAGTGTTGTGTGAGATGTGAACTATTTTCCAAGGCAAATAGAATCTGTAAATTTCTGTTGACCGCTATCATTTTTCGTTTCGGAAAGTGATGTTCAGGAGTAATGTCAAGATGCAACTTGATGAGGGTGTTGCTATTGGTGTACTTCTTCATATACCTTACATATGACTCCTACGCCTTTGTTCCTCGCTTTTGACGTCCCATTTTTGTAATGTTGCAAAATCAAGATGTTCTACAGGGCAATTTATGGAACTACGAGTGGAAAACAATTTGAGAAGTGTCAAACAACAAATTTCAGATTTTGACCTTGAGCTACTTATTGGCATTTGGAAGAAAGCTCAATGTTAAAAGTTCGTATGAGGTATCTGATACAGCTTTGAGTGGGGATGATCAGGGGTCTTCGGTGAGAAGAATTTCCCATCCGAACTCAGAGCCTGGAACAGATAGCTTCGAAAGAGCATTAGGTACGTCACCTGGTTTCTCCAAGCAAAAGATTCAGACAATTGTTGGTTGACGACTGGGAAGAAAGATTCAATATCAAAAGGAGTACAACAAGACTAGTTTGTCACAGTTGAAGTCAACTCAACTTATTGTGCAATTGCACCATAAAGGAAAATGGTACCCGACCTTCTTAATAGTGTACGGTATCTCTAGTTTGGTGTTTTTACCCAAGAGGTTGCATCGGATTCATCCCAAATGACTGTTGTCACTTGGATGTGAGGATTCCCTTGGATAAGGATCATCGACACTGCTAAGCCTATGGAATCAGCTATCACATTCACCACGCACCCAACAGATTCAGATAACACAGTGTTGTTATCAGAGAAAGAGAACTGCACACATGAAATGTTATGAAGTTGCCCATCAGTTAGCAACTGAGTAATTTGATAGTTACAACCGGCAGAGACATTTTCTGATGGATTAGTCGGTTTTTCTCAACTTTAGAGAATGTTTACCCCATCCGTGATCTCAGCTTTTATGGAAAGTGGTACATGCTATGCCTACTTGAGAAGTAGATGATGCGAGTAGTTCACTGTGCTCTGAATCACCCTCCATGCATTGAGAACAAGTACTTAGGACAATGATCTCTTGGATTTTCTCCCAACTGGTGACTAACACCTGGGGTGTTACAGCCCTCCCCCCTTAAAAGAATCTCGCCCCGAGATTCAGGACGAAAGATTTTCAAGGGTAGAGAAGCATGTCATCCATTTCCAACACGGTGATAGCACAAGGTTACTTTAAACTTTCTAGCCGTGACATCGGTTTATTCCAATTGTGGCGGCTGTGATATATGTGTATACCAGTTGCGACATGACTAGTTGTGACAAGCTGTGACAAATGTTGATACCAACTATAACATGTGACATACCAGGTGCGGCATGTGTAAGCAGTTGTCCTGATGGTTCATGGTGAAGTATCGATGGCAAGGGTCTAGTTGTCATCCCAATCCAACAAGGTGGTTCGGTTTATCTCAACTCAAACACAAGAGAGGTTATTAGGAACAGGGCAACTTTTCGATCCTTCATGTCTTCTTAGTAGCAACTCTAGGTTTGATGAATTTCCTTCATTGACTTCCATGAAACATTATTACTTTGGGAGAAAATCCAAGAGATCATTGTCCTAAGTACTTGTTCTCAATGCATGGAGGGTGATTCAGAGCACAGTGAACTACTCGCATCATCTACTTCTCAAGTAGGCATAGCATGTACCACTTTCCATAAAAGCTGAGATCACGGATGGGGTAAACATTCTCTAAAGTTGAGAAAAACCGACTAATCCATCAGAAAATGTCTCTGCCGGTTGTAACTATCAAATTACTCAGTTGCTAACTGATGGGCAACTTCATAACATTTCATGTGTGCAGTTCTCTTTCTCTGATAACAACACTGTGTTATCTGAATCTGTTGGGTGCGTGGTGAATGTGATAGCTGATTCCATAGGCTTAGCAGTGTCGATGATCCTTATCCAAGGGAATCCTCACATCCAAGTGACAACAGTCATTTGGGATGAATCCGATGCAACCTCTTGGGTAAAAACACCAAACTAGAGATACCGTACACTATTAAGAAGGTCGGGTACCATTTTCCTTTATGGTGCAATTGCACAATAAGTTGAGTTGACTTCAACTGTGACAAACTAGTCTTGTTGTACTCCTTTTGATATTGAATCTTTCTTCCCAGTCGTCAACCAACAATTGTCTGAATCTTTTGCTTGGAGAAACCAGGTGACGTACCTAATGCTCTTTCGAAGCTATCTGTTCCAGGCTCTGAGTTCGGATGGGAAATCTTCTCACCGAAGACCCCTGATCATCCCCACTCAAAGCTGTATCAGATACCTCATACGAACTTTTAACATTGAGCTTTCTTCCAAATGCCAATAAGTAGCTCAAGGTCAAAATCTGAAATTTGTTGTTTGACACTTCTCAAATTGTTTTCCACTCGTAGTTCCATAAATTGCCCTGTAGAACATCTTGATTTTGCAACATTACAAAAATGGGACGTCAAAAGCGAGGAACAAAGGCGTAGGAGTCATATGTAAGGTATATGAAGAAGTACACCAATAGCAACACCCTCATCAAGTTGCATCTTGACATTACTCCTGAACATCACTTTCCGAAACGAAAAATGATAGCGGTCAACAGAAATTTACAGATTCTATTTGCCTTGGAAAATAGTTCACATCTCACACAACACTGCTCCATTATGTATGAGATTTGGTAGGCATGTAGAACCATAAGTCCTCTAACTACTAACTAAAATTCATCTCAAACAGACACCGTTTGACTGCTCAAACAATTCATATACCAAACTGCTCTGTTCTGGAATTATCTTGATTTGAACTAACAAAACCTTTCTCACATCTGAGGCTTTACTCCATCAAACTTCAAACCAATCGGACAGATTGTAGTACACAAAGTGAGGAATGAGTCCACACAATTTAGTGCTATTCCATCAACATTTGAGCCACTAAACACTAGCTTGAAGATAACCGGTTTAGTGTCAGAAAATCTAGATAGATTTCTCATTCTTCTTTTTAATTGTTTCCTTTTGTAGAGCCTTGGGAATGTTGTAATCCCACAGGCTTATACTCAAACCGTCGAGAAGTAAAAACTCCATCAACAAAGGCTTCAACACATTCAGAAATTGTAGAGCCTCACTTGGATCCTTCTCATAAGAATGGAGGACACCAAATCCAGGAATGAGTCCTGAACAGATTCTTTGTCAAGACCCAGTCTTATGATTGTGCTGTCCTTAACCAAGTGTGTGTCCTCTCGGCAAGTCAATTTGGCTGGTAACGCACCTTGCACTATTTGTGTGATTGTCCAAGATGGAACCGGCTTGACTTCAGTAGGGGATAGAAGTGAAAATGGCACAAACATTGCCAGTTGGTTTACTAATTCCCCGCATAGCATTGCTTTGTGACACATAACCTTCATCGTCAAATTGAACATTAGTTTATGCTCATGGGATATATTTTGCCAACACGTCAGGTTTCGATCCTAGGACCTGTGGGTTATGGGCCCACATAAGAGAGCGAATGAACAAACTCCTGTATTTCATCAGCAGAGAAACCTATCTCCTTGTGCAGAACATGATAATGGGTTGGTCTTGTTGTTCCCAGATATAGGCTCCAAGCACAAACCATTTACTAGCTGCAGATTAATCTTCCCACTGTGGTAACTAATCAGCTATCTCTCAACACTAACAAGCTCCAAGGCTTCAGCTTTTGTAGCAAGCAATTGTAGGGTTGGTATGCACTCAATCACCATCGAAGTCAGAAGAAAAGGAGTCTCATCTGAAAGGGTAATTCTGACTGTATGATCATCATGCACATATCGGTATCGAGCTTGGATGGAAAACTTCTAAATATTGACAGCTTATTGAGAAACATATCACTTCTGTTAATTGCTATTCATCTGAAATCTATCCAACTTTAAGTGTCGTGGGTTCCTTTTGATCCAACAGTGACGACACATGTCCAACAAAAGGTAACATCACTCTCGAGAATGGTTAGTAGAGTCTTTTGTCTACCTCCTCTTGCAGTCTGTTAATGTTTATGTCAGTGACTTGTTCTTCAAAGTTATCCTCTTTGCAACTTCTGAAAGAAACTCTACTTCACTCGATCCAATATATATATATACCTTCTGACAGGACTCGGAAGATAGAATTGGACAAACATCGTGATAGATTGAGACAGAATACAGAGATCGATTAGGAGAGGTCCACGAAAGATAACACATCGGCGTTGTTCTGTAATGGACCATGACCAGGGACCTCGATACCAGCGCATGCCGAGCAGCACAACCATGTGTCGGCCGCCACAGGAGGCTCTCGGTTTCGTCGCGGCACCGTAAGTCATTAATCATAGTGCCATTATCAAACATAACCAATGGGAAATCCCATGTGGCATAGATAGATTGAGCAGGGATAACCTCATGCAGAGGGAAAGTCTGCAAGAAAGGATAATTACGTCTATGAGCCAACAAGAGCAGGGTTCAATGATAAGAATAGAGCATGAGTTAGAGTGTTGATTGGACTCGGAAGATAAATGGCATGAGGGAATCCTAAATAACAACAAGATTCATGAAACTGAACGGATACGTCTACCATAGATGGAGATGGATAAAGCAACCACACGCTTTACCAAAAGATCGAGTACACAGACAAGGTGGAAGGATATATTACTTGCACCAGATAAATTCTAGAGCAAGCACAAGGATAGTCACAAGGATAAGGTTAACAAGGACATAATTCAAGATAGGGACATGATGCAGGAAAGACATAGATTAATTTCCGAGAACATTCTTGCTTTAGTTCCACATACATCTATGTCCATCGAAGATACCTTCATACGATCCATTTGCATAGGCTTTTGCACCATAAGGCAGCGACAACTGATTTAGACCGATCAACATTCCAAGACTTTGGAGAGAGTTGGAGAAAACAACATGGAACATATTCAATACGTGATCTAGAGATTGAGTTGATAAGGCCACAACATGATTCCCAAACAAAAGATTGCAAGGTCTAGTTGAAAAGAGAGATCACCGTGCGAGATGGCTTCCAAGATGAGTAGAAGAGAGGTCAACAAAGGTGTGGCACGGATTCACCAAAGGAGAGGGTTGCATGGTCAGAGTGAAAGAGAAATTCACATTGAGCCGAAAGGTTCAGGAGGAACGAACGACAAAGAGGCCAAACAAGGGTTTGGGGTAGGGCTCATTCGAAAGAAACATGGCCGGGGATGGTTTTGCAGATAGCACAAAAACATTCCACAGGCATGAGCAAATCAAGATGTCGAGTCAAGGATTTGAGTCAGGCATATCAAAAGAAACATGGACATAGAGATGGTTTTGGAGGGAACTTAGGTTGAGCTAACAGTCAAACCCAAAAGGTCTATGGTTGCATAGGTACAGGTTTGAACAATACAACACTAAGGTTAGGAACCACTTACAGAGGCTCAGACTAGTTCAAAGGATGGGGTTTCGACTCACTAGAGGCTTGGTAACCAATTAAGTTTTTAAACAAAAGCAACAAAACAACCCTAACAAGGCCATTTAGACAACACAGAACAAGACATTTCTTGGAGTTCACAGGACAAGGAAAGGATACGCCACGTTTGCACAAGTTATTTATTATTAGAACAAAGCTGAGAGAAGCATGTTAATGCACAAGCAACCACATGATGCAACAAACATGATGCATGCTCGTCCTATACGTCCTCACAAAATCTTTGCCAAACTAAGATGACAATCACGTTCTATGTCGGTGGCATGACATACGTACTCTCTCGATATCTAGCTAGTCGTTAGCTACCATATACGCAATCGAGGTTAGCGTACCTGCAAAAAAATTCATTGCAGCCCACCCAACACATATATACTTCATATACTGCTATATGAAGGCTGCCACTACCAATTGACCATCGGGCAGCAAGATGGTCAGCTACCTCCACCATTTGACCATCGGGTAGCAAAATGGTCGGCTTACCTGCTTACCTGAGCGTAGGGGAATTGATCCATACATTACCATCCAAGTGAATGGCATCCATACAATAGCACGCCGTATGGACGACGAAAGGGAAAATTGCAATAAAGTAAACCCACCATAGTTAGTATTAGTTTACTTATTGCCACCTAGCAGTCCTTAATTGGGCTTAACTGGAGGTTGTCGCTAGCATAATAGTTTATCAAATCTGAAGTTTTTCAAAACTATGCTAGATTTGTAGTTGAAAATAGGTTTTTCAAAACCAAAACTTTGTTTCAAAACTATGTATATGATAGTATTATACTTAACCTTGCTCCGATGCCAGCTGTGACAGAACCGCCCAATTTATACAAGCTCAAGTACGACTGTCCCCGTTCCATACGTTGACACGCACATACTTGCACTCATATAAACCCGGTAGTCCGCTGAGTGTCCCGAAAGACCTCGGTAAATCCACTTCACAACCAAGATCGCACGATTAAGTAAATACACATCACATACACGGAGTTTTGCAGCGGAAAATAATATTACAAAAGAGTTCAAAAATAAATAGTACAGTACTGAGTTCAAACTGATTATAGAAAGCAACATAGCTTTGAAATGATACAATAACATAAGTTGAAATACATTGCTAGCTTTAAGTGACATCCTCCACCAAATAAGCCTTGCATATCCTTGAGAGTCTTTTTATTTCTCTCCTGTCGGGTAAGTCTGGCTGAGTACATTCGAGTACTCAGGGTTTATCCCACCATGTTGCAGGTGAAGTTCTCAGCTGTTGACGATGGTGGCTAAGTGCCGGTGGGCTCGGCGACTCTGTATTTGTTCTCATCTACATGCTTTTGTTGGAGGATGTCACTTAAAGCTAGCAATGTATTTCAACTTATGTTATTGTATCATTTCAAAGCTATGTTGCTTTCTATAATCAGTTTGAACTCAGTACTGTACTATTTATTTTTGAACTCTTTTGTAATATTATTTTCCGCTGCAAAACTCCGTGTATGTGATGTGTATTTACTTAATCGTGCGATCTTGGTTGTGAAGTGGATTTACCGAGGTCTTTCGGGACACTCAGCGGACTACCGGGTTTATATGAGTGCAAGTATGTGCGTGTCAACGTATGGAACGGGGACAGTCGTACTTGAGCTTGTATAAATTGGGCGGTTCTGTCACAGCTGGCATCGGAGCAAGGTTAAGTATAATACTATCATATACATAGTTTTGAAACAAAGTTTTGGTTTTGAAAAACCTATTTTCAACTACAAATCTAGCATAGTTTTGAAAAACTTCAGATTTGATAAACTATTATGCTAGCGACAACCTCCAGTTAAGCCCAATTAAGGACTGCTAGGTGGCAATAAGTAAACTAATACTAACTATGGTGGGTTTACTTTATTGCAATTTTCCCTTTCGTCGTCCATACGGCGTGCTATTGTATGGATGCCATTCACTTGGATGGTAATGTATGGATCAATTCCCCTACGCTCAGGTAAGCAGGTAAGCCGACCATTTTGCTACCCGATGGTCAAATGGTGGAGGTAGCTGACCATCTTGCTGCCCGATGGTCAATTGGTAGTGGCAGCCTTCATATAGCAGTATATGAAGTATATATGTGTTGGGTGGGCTGCAATGAATTTTTTTGCAGGTACGCTAACCTCGATTGCGTATATGGTAGCTAACGACTAGCTAGATATCGAGAGAGTACGTATGTCATGCCACCGACATAGAACGTGATTGTCATCTTAGTTTGGCAAAGATTTTGTGAGGACGTATAGGACGAGCATGCATCATGTTTGTTGCATCATGTGGTTGCTTGTGCATTAACATGCTTCTCTCAGCTTTGTTCTAATAATAAATAACTTGTGCAAACGTGGCGTATCCTTTCCTTGTCCTGTGAACTCCAAGAAATGTCTTGTTCTGTGTTGTCTAAATGGCCTTGTTAGGGTTGTTTTGTTGCTTTTGTTTAAAAACTTAATTGGTTACCAAGCCTCTAGTGAGTCGAAACCCCATCCTTTGAACTAGTCTGAGCCTCTGTAAGTGGTTCCTAACCTTAGTGTTGTATTGTTCAAACCTGTACCTATGCAACCATAGACCTTTTGGGTTTGACTGTTAGCTCAACCTAAGTTCCCTCCAAAACCATCTCTATGTCCATCGAAGATACCTTCATACGATCCATTTGCATAGGCTTTTGCACCATAAGGCAGCGACAACTGATTTAGACCGATCAACATTCCAAGACTTTGGAGAGAGTTGGAGAAAACAATATGGAACATATTCAATACGTGATCTAGAGATTGAGTTGATAAGGCCACAACATGATTCCCAAACAAAAGATTGCAAGGTCTAGTTGAAAAGAGAGATCACCGTGCGAGATGGCTTCCAAGATGAGTAGAAGAGAGGTCAACAAAGGTGTGGCACGGATTCACCAAAGGAGAGGGTTGCATGGTCAGAGTGAAAGAGAAATTCACATTGAGCCGAAAGGTTCAGGAGGAACGAACGACAAAGAGGCCAAACAAGGGTTTGGGGTAGGGCTCATTCGAAAGAAACATGGCCGGGGATGGTTTTGCAGATAGCACAAAAACATTCCACAGGCATGAGCAAATCAAGATGTCGAGTCAAGGATTTGAGTCAGGCATATCAAAAGAAACATGGACATAGAGATGGTTTTGGAGGGAACTTAGGTTGAGCTAACAGTCAAACCCAAAAGGTCTATGGTTGCATAGGTACAGGTTTGAACAATACAACACTAAGGTTAGGAACCACTTACAGAGGCTCAGACTAGTTCAAAGGATGGGGTTTCGACTCACTAGAGGCTTGGTAACCAATTAAGTTTTTAAACAAAAGCAACAAAACAACCCTAACAAGGCCATTTAGACAACACAGAACAAGACATTTCTTGGAGTTCACAGGACAAGGAAAGGATACGCCACGTTTGCACAAGTTATTTATTATTAGAACAAAGCTGAGAGAAGCATGTTAATGCACAAGCAACCACATGATGCAACAAACATGATGCATGCTCGTCCTATACGTCCTCACAAAATCTTTGCCAAACTAAGATGACAATCACGTTCTATGTCGGTGGCATGACATACGTACTCTCTCGATATCTAGCTAGTCGTTAGCTACCATATACGCAATCGAGGTTAGCGTACCTGCAAAAAAATTCATTGCAGCCCACCCAACACATATATACTTCATATACTGCTATATGAAGGCTGCCACTACCAATTGACCATCGGGCAGCAAGATGGTCAGCTACCTCCACCATATTGACCATCGGGTAGCAAAATGGTCGGCTTACCTGCTTACCTGAGCGTAGGGGAATTGATCCATACATTACCATCCAAGTGAATGGCATCCATACAATAGCACGCCGTATGGACGACGAAAGGGAAAATTGCAATAAAGTAAACCCACCATAGTTAGTATTAGTTTACTTATTGCCACCTAGCAGTCCTTAATTGGGCTTAACTGGAGGTTGTCGCTAGCATAATAGTTTATCAAATCTGAAGTTTTTCAAAACTATGCTAGATTTGTAGTTGAAAATAGGTTTTTCAAAACCAAAACTTTGTTTCAAAACTATGTATATGATAGTATTATACTTAACCTTGCTCCGATGCCAGCTGTGACAGAACCGCCCAATTTATACAAGCTCAAGTACGACTGTCCCCGTTCCATACGTTGACACGCACATACTTGCACTCATATAAACCCGGTAGTCCGCTGAGTGTCCCGAAAGACCTCGGTAAATCCACTTCACAACCAAGATCGCACGATTAAGTAAATACACATCACATACACGGAGTTTTGCAGCGGAAAATAATATTACAAAAGAGTTCAAAAATAAATAGTACAGTACTGAGTTCAAACTGATTATAGAAAGCAACATAGCTTTGAAATGATACAATAACATAAGTTGAAATACATTGCTAGCTTTAAGTGACATCCTCCAACAAAAGCATGTAGATGAGAACAAATACAGAGTCGCCGAGCCCACCGGCACTTAGCCACCATCGTCAACAGCTGAGAACTTCACCTGCAACATGGTGGGATAAACCCTGAGTACTCGAATGTACTCAGCCAGACTTACCCGACAGGAGAGAAATAAAAAGACTCTCAAGGATATGCAAGGCTTATTTGGTGGAGTTGGTTGGATAGCATACTTTGCAAAAAAGAGCATTACTATCATGAGTCCTTACTTCAAGCTTTTAGTCAAGTTTTAGCATCAATTTCAGTAAAGCTTATCATAGCTAGATTTGCACCTATTCTATATCAAACACTTGATTAATAAGCATCTCAATAGTAACCATATCCGGTTTATCATCATAATCATCATAACCATCATGTTCCATCAATTATTACTACGATGCCTTGCTATCAAGTGCATAAGTCAATATAGTGACGTTGTATTGTCTTGTGTTGCTTCCTTTATGTTCATACATATGCATTGTTGCACCTCAATTAGGTACGCTAGATGAACCACGTGAAGGACGTGATGTTGGAGCTGAACCCGAAGGTGGTGCTTGGTGGATCTATCTTGAAGATGGAAGGACACTAGAGTGCATTCATAGAGTGGAGATGTCACCAAGGCAGTGCAAGCTAACTGAACTGACCTAGTGTTGGATTCCAGGCAAGCCCCGGAGCATTCTAAGTCTCCTACCCATTCTTTTTATAAATGCACATGAGTATAACTTTTGAATGATGCATTAGGTTGATAGGAGTTGGATGAAACCGTTGGTGCATACTTTCCTACCTTGTCCACTATATATATATCAATACCTGAACCCTTACTAGTATAAGTAAGACGTTCTATGCTTAGCCATGCTTAGACCGGTAGAAGTCGGGTGATTTCCTGTCACCTGCGAGATATAGGTGGATAACTGGTCACGGTTGGCTATATTTGCTATCGTGGAAAAGAACCATGTGATGTTATATAAATGGAGACCGGGCGGAATCTTATATGTTGGTGGTGTTGGACTTATAGTGATTCCGTCTGTGTCGATTAAGGACCGTACCGTTGTTGGAACTTCTGTCGAGATTGAACGCATGCCTCTCACTTAGCTGGCCGGATAAGTCATTCCGACCGCGAAGCCGAGTAGCTCAACTCAGGCCGGGACCCGTTCTGTATGAGTGCGCAATCAGGAAGTCGGAGCATAGACTATAGTTCAAGCATGTCCTAGCTGTCCGGCGTGACGTAGGCAGGCATGACTTGAATTCCCTGTCTACCGTGGTAAGACCTGTGTTGCGGCGCTGATCGGACCCGCGAAGTTGGTTCCTGAGTTGTACCAAAGGTGACCTAAGGCTGCCTTCGCGAGGTATGCCTGGGTTTGTGTTAGGAATAAAACCCCAGATCTGGTTGGAATCGATTCGAATCGCCGTCTCTCCCGGATAGTGAGAAACTTGACTAGCTTCAGCATCGTAGTAATAATTGATGGAACATGATGGTTATGATGATTATGATGATAAACCGGATATGGTTACTATTGAGATGCTTATTAATCAAGTGTTTGATATAGAATAGGTGCAAATCTAGCTATGATAAGCTTTACTGAAATTGATGCTAAAACTTGACTAAAAGCTTGAAGTAAGGACTCATGATAGTAATGCTCTTTTTTGCAAAGTATGCTATCCAACCAACTCCACCAAATAAGCCTTGCATATCCTTGAGAGTCTTTTTATTTCTCTCCTGTCGGGTAAGTCTGGCTGAGTACATTCGAGTACTCAGGGTTTATCCCACCATGTTGCAGGTGAAGTTCTCAGCTGTTGACGATGGTGGCTAAGTGCCGGTGGGCTCGGCGACTCTGTATTTGTTCTCATCTACATGCTTTTGTTGGAGGATGTCACTTAAAGCTAGCAATGTATTTCAACTTATGTTATTGTATCATTTCAAAGCTATGTTGCTTTCTATAATCAGTTTGAACTCAGTACTGTACTATTTATTTTTGAACTCTTTTGTAATATTATTTTCCGCTGCAAAACTCCGTGTATGTGATGTGTATTTACTTAATCGTGCGATCTTGGTTGTGAAGTGGATTTACCGAGGTCTTTCGGGACACTCAGCGGACTACCGGGTTTATATGAGTGCAAGTATGTGCGTGTCAACGTATGGAACGGGGACAGTCGTACTTGAGCTTGTATAAATTGGGCGGTTCTGTCACAGCTGGCATCGGAGCAAGGTTAAGTATAATACTATCATATACATAGTTTTGAACAAAGTTTTGGTTTTGAAAAACCTATTTTCAACTACAAATCTAGCATAGTTTTGAAAAACTTCAGATTTGATAAACTATTATGCTAGCGACAACCTCCAGTTAAGCCCAATTAAGGACTGCTAGGTGGCAATAAGTAAACTAATACTAACTATGGTGGGTTTACTTTATTGCAATTTTCCCTTTCGTCGTCCATACGGCGTGCTATTGTATGGATGCCATTCACTTGGATGGTAATGTATGGATCAATTCCCCTACGCTCAGGTAAGCAGGTAAGCCGACCATTTTGCTACCCGATGGTCAAATGGTGGAGGTAGCTGACCATCTTGCTGCCCGATGGTCAATTGGTAGTGGCAGCCTTCATATAGCAGTATATGAAGTATATATGTGTTGGGTGGGCTGCAATGAATTTTTTTGCAGGTACGCTAACCTCGATTGCGTATATGGTAGCTAACGACTAGCTAGATATCGAGAGAGTACGTATGTCATGCCACCGACATAGAACGTGATTGTCATCTTAGTTTGGCAAAGATTTTGTGAGGACGTATAGGACGAGCATGCATCATGTTTGTTGCATCATGTGGTTGCTTGTGCATTAACATGCTTCTCTCAGCTTTGTTCTAATAATAAATAACTTGTGCAAACGTGGCGTATCCTTTCCTTGTCCTGTGAACTCCAAGAAATGTCTTGTTCTGTGTTGTCTAAATGGCCTTGTTAGGGTTGTTTTGTTGCTTTTGTTTAAAAACTTAATTGGTTACCAAGCCTCTAGTGAGTCGAAACCCCATCCTTTGAACTAGTCTGAGCCTCTGTAAGTGGTTCCTAACCTTAGTGTTGTATTGTTCAAACCTGTACCTATGCAACCATAGACCTTTTGGGTTTGACTGTTAGCTCAACCTAAGTTCCCTCCAAAACCATCTCTATGTCCATGTTTCTTTTGATATGCCTGACTCAAATCCTTGACTCGACATCTTGATTTGCTCATGCCTGTGGAAAATAATATTACAAAAGAGTTCAAAAATAAATAGTACAGTACTGAGTTCAAACTGATTATAGAAAGCAACATAGCTTTGAAATGATACAATAACATAAGTTGAAATACATTGCTAGCTTTAAGTGACATCCTCCAACAAAAGCATGTAGATGAGAACAAATACAGAGTCGCCGAGCCCACCGGCACTTAGCCACCATCGTCAACAGCTGAGAACTTCACCTGCAACATGGTGGGATAAACCCTGAGTACTCGAATGTACTCAGCCAGACTTACCCGACAGGAGAGAAATAAAAAGACTCTCAAGGATATGCAAGGCTTATTTGGTGGAGTTGGTTGGATAGCATACTTTGCAAAAAAGAGCATTACTATCATGAGTCCTTACTTCAAGCTTTTAGTCAAGTTTTAGCATCAATTTCAGTAAAGCTTATCATAGCTAGATTTGCACCTATTCTATATCAAACACTTGATTAATAAGCATCTCAATAGTAACCATATCCGGTTTATCATCATAATCATCATAACCATCATGTTCCATCAATTATTACTACGATGCTGAAGCTAGTCAAGTTTCTCACTATCCGGGAGAGACGGCGATTCGAATCGATTCCAACCAGATCTGGGGTTTTATTCCTAACACAAACCCAGGCATACCTCGCGAAGGCAGCCTTAGGTCACCTTTGGTACAACTCAGGAACCAACTTCGCGGGTCCGATCAGCGCCGCAACACAGGTCTTACCACGGTAGACAGGGAATTCAAGTCATGCCTGCCTACGTCACGCCGGACAGCTAGGACATGCTTGAACTATAGTCTATGCTCCGACTTCCTGATTGCGCACTCATACAGAACGGGTCCCGGCCTGAGTTGAGCTACTCGGCTTCGCGGTCGGAATGACTTATCCGGCCAGCTAAGTGAGAGGCATGCGTTCAATCTCGACAGAAGTTCCAACAACGGTACGGTCCTTAATCGACACAGACGGAATCACTATAAGTCCAACACCACCAACATATAAGATTCCGCCCGGTCTCCATTTATATAACATCACATGGTTCTTTTCCACGATAGCAAATATAGCCAACCGTGACCAGTTATCCACCTATATCTCGCAGGTGACAGGAAATCACCCGACTTCTACCGGTCTAAGCATGGCTAAGCATAGAACGTCTTACTTATACTAGTAAGGGTTCAGGTATTGATATATATATAGTGGACAAGGTAGGAAAGTATGCACCAACGGTTTCATCCAACTCCTATCAACCTAATGCATCATTCAAAAGTTATACTCATGTGCATTTATAAAAAGAATGGGTAGGAGACTTAGAATGCTCCGGGGCTTGCCTGGAATCCAACACTAGGTCAGTTCAGTTAGCTTGCACTGCCTTGGTGACATCTCCACTCTATGAATGCACTCTAGTGTCCTTCCATCTTCAAGATAGATCCACCAAGCACCACCTTCGGGTTCAGCTCCAACATCACGTCCTTCACGTGGTTCATCTAGCGTACCTAATTGAGGTGCAACAATGCATATGTATGAACATAAAGGAAGCAACACAAGACAATACAACGTCACTATATTGACTTATGCACTTGATAGCAAGGCATCGTAGTAATAATTGATGGAACATGATGGTTATGATGATTATGATGATAAACCGGATATGGTTACTATTGAGATGCTTATTAATCAAGTGTTTGATATAGAATAGGTGCAAATCTAGCTATGATAAGCTTTACTGAAATTGATGCTAAAACTTGACTAAAAGCTTGAAGTAAGGACTCATGATAGTAATGCTCTTTTTTGCAAAGTATGCTATCCAACCAACTCCACCAAATAAGCCTTGCATATCCTTGAGAGTCTTTTTATTTCTCTCCTGTCGGGTAAGTCTGGCTGAGTACATTCGAGTACTCAGGGTTTATCCCACCATGTTGCAGGTGAAGTTCTCAGCTGTTGACGATGGTGGCTAAGTGCCGGTGGGCTCGGCGACTCTGTATTTGTTCTCATCTACATGCTTTTGTTGGAGGATGTCACTTAAAGCTAGCAATGTATTTCAACTTATGTTATTGTATCATTTCAAAGCTATGTTGCTTTCTATAATCAGTTTGAACTCAGTACTGTACTATTTATTTTGAACTCTTTTGTAATATTATTTTCCGCTGCAAAACTCCGTGTATGTGATGTGTATTTACTTAATCGTGCGATCTTGGTTGTGAAGTGGATTTACCGAGGTCTTTCGGGACACTCAGCGGACTACCGGGTTTATATGAGTGCAAGTATGTGCGTGTCAACGTATGGAACGGGGACAGTCGTACTTGAGCTTGTATAAATTGGGCGGTTCTGTCACAGCTGGCATCGGAGCAAGGTTAAGTATAATACTATCATATACATAGTTTTGAAACAAAGTTTTGGTTTTGAAAAACCTATTTTCAACTACAAATCTAGCATAGTTTTGAAAAACTTCAGATTTGATAAACTATTATGCTAGCGACAACCTCCAGTTAAGCCCAATTAAGGACTGCTAGGTGGCAATAAGTAAACTAATACTAACTATGGTGGGTTTACTTTATTGCAATTTTCCCTTTCGTCGTCCATACGGCGTGCTATTGTATGGATGCCATTCACTTGGATGGTAATGTATGGATCAATTCCCCTACGCTCAGGTAAGCAGGTAAGCCGACCATTTTGCTACCCGATGGTCAAATGGTGGAGGTAGCTGACCATCTTGCTGCCCGATGGTCAATTGGTAGTGGCAGCCTTCATATAGCAGTATATGAAGTATATATGTGTTGGGTGGGCTGCAATGAATTTTTTTGCAGGTACGCTAACCTCGATTGCGTATATGGTAGCTAACGACTAGCTAGATATCGAGAGAGTACGTATGTCATGCCACCGACATAGAACGTGATTGTCATCTTAGTTTGGCAAAGATTTTGTGAGGACGTATAGGACGAGCATGCATCATGTTTGTTGCATCATGTGGTTGCTTGTGCATTAACATGCTTCTCTCAGCTTTGTTCTAATAATAAATAACTTGTGCAAACGTGGCGTATCCTTTCCTTGTCCTGTGAACTCCAAGAAATGTCTTGTTCTGTGTTGTCTAAATGGCCTTGTTAGGGTTGTTTTGTTGCTTTTGTTTAAAAACTTAATTGGTTACCAAGCCTCTAGTGAGTCGAAACCCCATCCTTTGAACTAGTCTGAGCCTCTGTAAGTGGTTCCTAACCTTAGTGTTGTATTGTTCAAACCTGTACCTATGCAACCATAGACCTTTTGGGTTTGACTGTTAGCTCAACCTAAGTTCCCTCCAAAACCATCTCTATGTCCATGTTTCTTTTGATATGCCTGACTCAAATCCTTGACTCGACATCTTGATTTGCTCATGCCTGTGGAATGTTTTTGTGCTATCTGCAAAACCATCCCCGGCCATGTTTCTTTCGAATGAGCCCTACCCCAAACCCTTGTTTGGCCTCTTTGTCGTTCGTTCCTCCTGAACCTTTCGGCTCAATGTGAATTTCTCTTTCACTCTGACCATGCAACCCTCTCCTTTGGTGAATCCGTGCCACACCTTTGTTGACCTCTCTTCTACTCATCTTGGAAGCCATCTCGCACGGTGATCTCTCTTTTCAACTAGACCTTGCAATCTTTTGTTTGGGAATCATGTTGTGGCCTTATCAACTCAATCTCTAGATCACGTATTGAATATGTTCCATGTTGTTTTCTCCAACTCTCTCCAAAGTCTTGGAATGTTGATCGGTCTAAATCAGTTGTCGCTGCCTTATGGTGCAAAAGCCTATGCAAATGGATCGTATGAAGGTATCTTCGATGGACATAGATGTATGTGGAACTAAAGCAAGAATGTTCTCGGAAATTAATCTATGTCTTTCCTGCATCATGTCCCTATCTTGAATTATGTCCTTGTTAACCTTATCCTTGTGACTATCCTTGTGCTTGCTCTAGAATTTATCTGGTGCAAGTAATATATCCTTCCACCTTGTCTGTGTACTCGATCTTTTGGTAAAGCGTGTGGTTGCTTTATCCATCTCCATCTATGGTAGACGTATCCGTTCAGTTTCATGAATCTTGTTGTTATTTAGGATTCCCTCATGCCATTTATCTTCCGAGTCCAATCAACACTCTAACTCATGCTCTATTCTTATCATTGAACCCTGCTCTTGTTGGCTCATAGACGTAATTATCCTTTCTTGCAGACTTTCCCTCTGCATGAGGTTATCCCTGCTCAATCTATCTATGCCACATGGGATTTCCCATTGGTTATGTTTGATAATGGCACTATGATTAATGACTTACGGTGCCGCGACGAAACCGAGAGCCTCCTGTGGCGGCCGACACATGGTTGTGCTGCTCGGCATGCGCTGGTATCGAGGTCCCTGGTCATGGTCCATTACAGAACAACGCCGATGTGTTATCTTTCGTGGACCTCTCCTAATCGATCTCTGTATTCTGTCTCAATCTATCACGATGTTTGTCCAATTCTATCTTCCGAGTCCTGTCAGAAGGTATATATATATATTGGATCGAGTGAAGTAGAGTTTCTTTCAGAAGTTGCAAAGAGGATAACTTTGAAGAACAAGTCACTGACATAAACATTAACAGACTGCAAGAGGAGGTAGACAAAAGACTCTACTAACCATTCTCGAGAGTGATGTTACCTTTTGTTGGACATGTGTCGTCACTGTTGGATCAAAAGGAACCCACGACACTTAAAGTTGGATAGATTTCAGATGAATAGCAATTAACAGAAGTGATATGTTTCTCAATAAGCTGTCAATATTTAGAAGTTTTCCATCCAAGCTCGATACCGATATGTGCATGATGATCATACAGTCAGAATTACCCTTTCAGATGAGACTCCTTTTCTTCTGACTTCGATGGTGATTGAGTGCATACCAACCCTACAATTGCTTGCTACAAAAGCTGAAGCCTTGGAGCTTGTTAGTGTTGAGAGATAGCTGATTAGTTACCACAGTGGGAAGATTAATCTGCAGCTAGTAAATGGTTTGTGCTTGGAGCCTATATCTGGGAACAACAAGACCAACCCATTATCATGTTCTGCACAAGGAGATAGGTTTCTCTGCTGATGAAATACAGGAGTTTGTTCATTCGCTCTCTTATGTGGGCCCATAACCCACAGGTCCTAGGATCGAAACCTGACGTGTTGGCAAAATATATCCCATGAGCATAAACTAATGTTCAATTTGACGATGAAGGTTATGTGTCACAAAGCAATGCTATGCGGGGAATTAGTAAACCAACTGGCAATGTTTGTGCCATTTTCACTTCTATCCCCTACTGAAGTCAAGCCGGTTCCATCTTGGACAATCACACAAATAGTGCAAGGTGCGTTACCAGCCAAATTGACTTGCCGAGAGGACACACACTTGGTTAAGGACAGCACAATCATAAGACTGGGTCTTGACAAAGAATCTGTTCAGGACTCATTCCTGGATTTGGTGTCCTCCATTCTTATGAGAAGGATCCAAGTGAGGCTCTACAATTTCTGAATGTGTTGAAGCCTTTGTTGATGGAGTTTTTACTTCTCGACGGTTTGAGTATAAGCCTGTGGGATTACAACATTCCCAAGGCTCTACAAAAGGAAACAATTAAAAAGAAGAATGAGAAATCTATCTAGATTTTCTGACACTAAACCGGTTATCTTCAAGCTAGTGTTTAGTGGCTCAAATGTTGATGGAATAGCACTAAATTGTGTGGACTCATTCCTCACTTTGTGTACTACAATCTGTCCGATTGGTTTGAAGTTTGATGGAGTAAAGCCTCAGATGTGAGAAAGGTTTTGTTAGTTCAAATCAAGATAATTCCAGAACAGAGCAGTTTGGTATATGAATTGTTTGAGCAGTCAAACGGTGTCTGTTTGAGATGAATTTTAGTTAGTAGTTAGAGGACTTATGGTTCTACATGCCTACCAAATCTCATACATAATGGAGCAGTGTTGTGTGAGATGTGAACTATTTTCCAAGGCAAATAGAATCTGTAAATTTCTGTTGACCGCTATCATTTTTCGTTTCGGAAAGTGATGTTCAGGAGTAATGTCAAGATGCAACTTGATGAGGGTGTTGCTATTGGTGTACTTCTTCATATACCTTACATATGACTCCTACGCCTTTGTTCCTCGCTTTTGACGTCCCATTTTTGTAATGTTGCAAAATCAAGATGTTCTACAGGGCAATTTATGGAACTACGAGTGGAAAACAATTTGAGAAGTGTCAAACAACAAATTTCAGATTTTGACCTTGAGCTACTTATTGGCATTTGGAAGAAAGCTCAATGTTAAAAGTTCGTATGAGGTATCTGATACAGCTTTGAGTGGGGATGATCAGGGGTCTTCGGTGAGAAGATTTCCCATCCGAACTCAGAGCCTGGAACAGATAGCTTCGAAAGAGCATTAGGTACGTCACCTGGTTTCTCCAAGCAAAAGATTCAGACAATTGTTGGTTGACGACTGGGAAGAAAGATTCAATATCAAAAGGAGTACAACAAGACTAGTTTGTCACAGTTGAAGTCAACTCAACTTATTGTGCAATTGCACCATAAAGGAAAATGGTACCCGACCTTCTTAATAGTGTACGGTATCTCTAGTTTGGTGTTTTTACCCAAGAGGTTGCATCGGATTCATCCCAAATGACTGTTGTCACTTGGATGTGAGGATTCCCTTGGATAAGGATCATCGACACTGCTAAGCCTATGGAATCAGCTATCACATTCACCACGCACCCAACAGATTCAGATAACACAGTGTTGTTATCAGAGAAAGAGAACTGCACACATGAAATGTTATGAAGTTGCCCATCAGTTAGCAACTGAGTAATTTGATAGTTACAACCGGCAGAGACATTTTCTGATGGATTAGTCGGTTTTTCTCAACTTTAGAGAATGTTTACCCCATCCGTGATCTCAGCTTTTATGGAAAGTGGTACATGCTATGCCTACTTGAGAAGTAGATGATGCGAGTAGTTCACTGTGCTCTGAATCACCCTCCATGCATTGAGAACAAGTACTTAGGACAATGATCTCTTGGATTTTCTCCCAAAGTAATAATGTTTCATGGAAGTCAATGAAGGAAATTCATCAAACCTAGAGTTGCTACTAAGAAGACATGAAGGATCGAAAAGTTGCCCTGTTCCTAATAACCTCTCTTGTGTTTGAGTTGAGATAAACCGAACCACCTTGTTGGATTGGGATGACAACTAGACCCTTGCCATCGATACTTCACCATGAACCATCAGGACAACTGCTTACACATGCCGCACCTGGTATGTCACATGTTATAGTTGGTATCAACATTTGTCACAGCTTGTCACAACTAGTCATGTCGCAACTGGTATACACATATATCACAGCCGCCACAATTGGAATAAACCGATGTCACGGCTAGAAAGTTTAAAGTAACCTTGTGCTATCACCGTGTTGGAAATGGATGACATGCTTCTCTACCCTTGAAAATCTTTCGTCCTGAATCTCGGGGCGAGATTCTTTTAAGGGGGGAGGGCTGTAACACCCCAGGTGTTAGTCACCAGTTGGGAGAAAATCCAAGAGATCATTGTCCTAAGTACTTGTTCTCAATGCATGGAGGGTGATTCAGAGCACAGTGAACTACTCGCATCATCTACTTCTCAAGTAGGCATAGCATGTACCACTTTCCATAAAAGCTGAGATCACGGATGGGGTAAACATTCTCTAAAGTTGAGAAAAACCGACTAATCCATCAGAAAATGTCTCTGCCGGTTGTAACTATCAAATTACTCAGTTGCTAACTGATGGGCAACTTCATAACATTTCATGTGTGCAGTTCTCTTTCTCTGATAACAACACTGTGTTATCTGAATCTGTTGGGTGCGTGGTGAATGTGATAGCTGATTCCATAGGCTTAGCAGTGTCGATGATCCTTATCCAAGGGAATCCTCACATCCAAGTGACAACAGTCATTTGGGATGAATCCGATGCAACCTCTTGGGTAAAAACACCAAACTAGAGATACCGTACACTATTAAGAAGGTCGGGTACCATTTTCCTTTATGGTGCAATTGCACAATAAGTTGAGTTGACTTCAACTGTGACAAACTAGTCTTGTTGTACTCCTTTTGATATTGAATCTTTCTTCCCAGTCGTCAACCAACAATTGTCTGAATCTTTTGCTTGGAGAAACCAGGTGACGTACCTAATGCTCTTTCGAAGCTATCTGTTCCAGGCTCTGAGTTCGGATGGGAAATTCTTCTCACCGAAGACCCCTGATCATCCCCACTCAAAGCTGTATCAGATACCTCATACGAACTTTTAACATTGAGCTTTCTTCCAAATGCCAATAAGTAGCTCAAGGTCAAAATCTGAAATTTGTTGTTTGACACTTCTCAAATTGTTTTCCACTCGTAGTTCCATAAATTGCCCTGTAGAACATCTTGATTTTGCAACATTACAAAAATGGGACGTCAAAAGCGAGGAACAAAGGCGTAGGAGTCATATGTAAGGTATATGAAGAAGTACACCAATAGCAACACCCTCATCAAGTTGCATCTTGACATTACTCCTGAACATCACTTTCCGAAACGAAAAATGATAGCGGTCAACAGAAATTTACAGATTCTATTTGCCTTGGAAAATAGTTCACATCTCACACAACACTGCTCCATTATGTATGAGATTTGGTAGGCATGTAGAACCATAAGTCCTCTAACTACTAACTAAAATTCATCTCAAACAGACACCGTTTGACTGCTCAAACAATTCATATACCAAACTGCTCTGTTCTGGAATTATCTTGATTTGAACTAACAAAACCTTTCTCACATCTGAGGCTTTACTCCATCAAACTTCAAACCAATCGGACAGATTGTAGTACACAAAGTGAGGAATGAGTCCACACAATTTAGTGCTATTCCATCAACATTTGAGCCACTAAACACTAGCTTGAAGATAACCGGTTTAGTGTCAGAAAATCTAGATAGATTTCTCATTCTTCTTTTTAATTGTTTCCTTTTGTAGAGCCTTGGGAATGTTGTAATCCCACAGGCTTATACTCAAACCGTCGAGAAGTAAAAACTCCATCAACAAAGGCTTCAACACATTCAGAAATTGTAGAGCCTCACTTGGATCCTTCTCATAAGAATGGAGGACACCAAATCCAGGAATGAGTCCTGAACAGATTCTTTGTCAAGACCCAGTCTTATGATTGTGCTGTCCTTAACCAAGTGTGTGTCCTCTCGGCAAGTCAATTTGGCTGGTAACGCACCTTGCACTATTTGTGTGATTGTCCAAGATGGAACCGGCTTGACTTCAGTAGGGGATAGAAGTGAAAATGGCACAAACATTGCCAGTTGGTTTACTAATTCCCCGCATAGCATTGCTTTGTGACACATAACCTTCATCGTCAAATTGAACATTAGTTTATGCTCATGGGATATATTTTGCCAACACGTCAGGTTTCGATCCTAGGACCTGTGGGTTATGGGCCCACATAAGAGAGCGAATGAACAAACTCCTGTATTTCATCAGCAGAGAAACCTATCTCCTTGTGCAGAACATGATAATGGGTTGGTCTTGTTGTTCCCAGATATAGGCTCCAAGCACAAACCATTTACTAGCTGCAGATTAATCTTCCCACTGTGGTAACTAATCAGCTATCTCTCAACACTAACAAGCTCCAAGGCTTCAGCTTTTGTAGCAAGCAATTGTAGGGTTGGTATGCACTCAATCACCATCGAAGTCAGAAGAAAAGGAGTCTCATCTGAAAGGGTAATTCTGACTGTATGATCATCATGCACATATCGGTATCGAGCTTGGATGGAAAACTTCTAAATATTGACAGCTTATTGAGAAACATATCACTTCTGTTAATTGCTATTCATCTGAAATCTATCCAACTTTAAGTGTCGTGGGTTCCTTTTGATCCAACAGTGACGACACATGTCCAACAAAAGGTAACATCACTCTCGAGAATGGTTAGTAGAGTCTTTTGTCTACCTCCTCTTGCAGTCTGTTAATGTTTATGTCAGTGACTTGTTCTTCAAAGTTATCCTCTTTGCAACTTCTGAAAGAAACTCTACTTCACTCGATCCAATATATATATATACCTTCTGACAGGACTCGGAAGATAGAATTGGACAAACATCGTGATAGATTGAGACAGAATACAGAGATCGATTAGGAGAGGTCCACGAAAGATAACACATCGGCGTTGTTCTGTAATGGACCATGACCAGGGACCTCGATACCAGCGCATGCCGAGCAGCACAACCATGTGTCGGCCGCCACAGGAGGCTCTCGGTTTCGTCGCGGCACCGTAAGTCATTAATCATAGTGCCATTATCAAACATAACCAATGGGAAATCCCATGTGGCATAGATAGATTGAGCAGGGATAACCTCATGCAGAGGGAAAGTCTGCAAGAAAGGATAATTACGTCTATGAGCCAACAAGAGCAGGGTTCAATGATAAGAATAGAGCATGAGTTAGAGTGTTGATTGGACTCGGAAGATAAATGGCATGAGGGAATCCTAAATAACAACAAGATTCATGAAACTGAACGGATACGTCTACCATAGATGGAGATGGATAAAGCAACCACACGCTTTACCAAAAGATCGAGTACACAGACAAGGTGGAAGGATATATTACTTGCACCAGATAAATTCTAGAGCAAGCACAAGGATAGTCACAAGGATAAGGTTAACAAGGACATAATTCAAGATAGGGACATGATGCAGGAAAGACATAGATTAATTTCCGAGAACATTCTTGCTTTAGTTCCACATACATCTATGTCCATCGAAGATACCTTCATACGATCCATTTGCATAGGCTTTTGCACCATAAGGCAGCGACAACTGATTTAGACCGATCAACATTCCAAGACTTTGGAGAGAGTTGGAGAAAACAACATGGAACATATTCAATACGTGATCTAGAGATTGAGTTGATAAGGCCACAACATGATTCCCAAACAAAAGATTGCAAGGTCTAGTTGAAAAGAGAGATCACCGTGCGAGATGGCTTCCAAGATGAGTAGAAGAGAGGTCAACAAAGGTGTGGCACGGATTCACCAAAGGAGAGGGTTGCATGGTCAGAGTGAAAGAGAAATTCACATTGAGCCGAAAGGTTCAGGAGGAACGAACGACAAAGAGGCCAAACAAGGGTTTGGGGTAGGGCTCATTCGAAAGAAACATGGCCGGGGATGGTTTTGCAGATAGCACAAAAACATTCCACAGGCATGAGCAAATCAAGATGTCGAGTCAAGGATTTGAGTCAGGCATATCAAAAGAAACATGGACATAGAGATGGTTTTGGAGGGAACTTAGGTTGAGCTAACAGTCAAACCCAAAAGGTCTATGGTTGCATAGGTACAGGTTTGAACAATACAACACTAAGGTTAGGAACCACTTACAGAGGCTCAGACTAGTTCAAAGGATGGGGTTTCGACTCACTAGAGGCTTGGTAACCAATTAAGTTTTTAAACAAAAGCAACAAAACAACCCTAACAAGGCCATTTAGACAACACAGAACAAGACATTTCTTGGAGTTCACAGGACAAGGAAAGGATACGCCACGTTTGCACAAGTTATTTATTATTAGAACAAAGCTGAGAGAAGCATGTTAATGCACAAGCAACCACATGATGCAACAAACATGATGCATGCTCGTCCTATACGTCCTCACAAAATCTTTGCCAAACTAAGATGACAATCACGTTCTATGTCGGTGGCATGACATACGTACTCTCTCGATATCTAGCTAGTCGTTAGCTACCATATACGCAATCGAGGTTAGCGTACCTGCAAAAAAATTCATTGCAGCCCACCCAACACATATATA
>JAHUYU010002946.1:0-24425 GCA_030439765.1 Tripidium arundinaceum
AATGAAACTTTACTCTCTTTGGTATGTTCTGTGTGTACATGATGGTGCTTACAGCTTAGGCTCTCTTTGATCACTTGATACATGTTATGAGCTAAGCTTCTTTTTATAACTTGTGAACATGATTAACAAATGTTGAAACATGAAAATCTGTTCACCACTGGGATTGGCAACTAGCATGTGTAGGATATGTTGAAATTCCTGCTACTTTCATGTGTATGCTAGGTAGCTATGTCTCTTACTTTGAGTCATTCACTTGCTTGGACAACTCCGATACTCTTGTGCTAAAATTTGAAATCTAAGTTAAGTGATAAGAAAAGATGAAGATGGGTTTGTACTGTCCCACATCAAGGTATCAGGACTGCTTCTTATTGCACTTAGGATGAACCTGAGCCTTGTAGTGGATGACCGAAACCATTGCCTTGAGCTCCTGATTGTCTCTGACATAGGCTCCGCATGGTTGAAAAGTTAGGCTTGATAGTACTTACAACCTCTCGCACACACATGTTTGACTAATACTTGTGATAAATTGAAAAATTGCAAAATCCTGATAATTTTGATCAAACACAAGTGTTAGGTTTGTCTTTGACATGATGTGTGACCGCTGCTTGGGGTAGTTCACCTTGTATATACTTGTTAGCACCAGGTTGATTTCTTGCTTATACTTGCTATGTGCTATTTTTGGTGGTGAACCCTCTCTTTATAATGCTTAAAACTGCTCAAAAATGCTTATCATTCATATCGTTTCACTTGATCAGTTTGAGCATTTGCTAACACTCGTATATGTTGCTATACTCACATAACAGCACCAGTTAGAGCATCTTTTTCTTCTGATTGCTATACTCCTGAAGCTCCTGCATTCATGTGCATTCATAGCATCTTTTGAGGGGGAGTTGCAGTTTTTCTGCCTCTTGTTGTGTTTTCAAGGGGGAGAGCTATCTTGATAAGTGCATGTGCCAACAAGGGGGAGAGAACACACAATCCACAAATCCAGAGAGTTGAGTGCATGCATACTTTTGGGAGACTGCATTTGTTCAGGGGGAGTTGCATTTGAGTTGCTTTGCTAGTTGTGTTGAGCCTTTGCCTCTTTCTGGAGGGACTAGCAGTTTTTGAGCTTTGCTAGTGGTGTTGAGCCCTTTCTGCCTCTTCTTGAGGGCTAGCTGTGTTTTACTTGGTTGCGTCGAGCCGTTCCCCATGTCTTTGGGGACCAAGTATTGCTCATTTCAAATGACCCGGTTTTGGCTTTTCGTTGGCTTTTGGTCATTTGGATGAGTTCTCTTTTCTTATTCTTCTTCTTCTATTTCTTTTGCTCAGCTGTTGTGTGTTGGTGTTGACAATGCACTCATCAAGGGGGAGATTGAGAACACAAGGTTGATATGTGCCCTTGTGGTTCTATGTGTGATGAGTGATTGTCAACGAGCTGGCGCTTCGCTTGAGTTGGGTTGTGCAACAAGTATCTTGGCTTGTGGTGCACAGGTGTGGAGCTCGGAGGCGGTGGTCGACGGCGAAGGTGAAGGTCATGTGGGTCCGTGCTGATGGACCGAGAGCGGTGAAGGACTGATGCTGGGCTTGGACCGAGGGACCAGGAGGCCGGGTGACCAGCCGCGGTGGCTGACACTTGGGGACATCGACAAGAGCAAGTGTACATGGAGGAGTGACCATGTTGACCGAGTCAAGACGGTGGTCGGGCGAGTCGAGCGGAGGCTCTGGAAGACTTGGCGGCCGGGCGGTCGAGGACGAGGTGACACGTGTCGGAGCGCGGGGGATGCGTATGGAGTACGCTACTCGCGGGTGGACGGTTTCCGGGTTTGGGCCTCAAAACCCGGGTGCGGTTCTGGTGGGAATCGGAGGTGGCACGTGGCGTCATCGCGAGGCTTGTGTCGAGGCGAAGCTAAGTCATGAAGGGCGCGTGGCCGTCGGATCAGCAGAACTTCAAGTTGGATGACAATACCCCTTCGGTTAGGTGGTTCGCTCCAAATATCTAGGGGCACTTTGGGGATGTGTAATAGGCTCCATAAATAAGAGATGGCTGCCCCCAAACCATCTCACCTCTTTAGTTTTTCATTCTCTAGGTTTCCCCTCCCTCTAGTCATCTGCTGTAGAGGTCCACAGATGAACTGGTGACCGTCTGTGTAATTCGGATCATGCTAAGTGGGAAGTGAGGCCTTTACCTCACATTGTCCTCCGGGATTCAATTTCTTGTCCCGTGCTCTTTTGATTTGAGTTTTGGTTTCTCATCTCCCGGTTTCCCCCTTCTCTTGATTGTGGTGATTTCTTTGAATCCGAGCTTTTGGGGTCTTTTGGGTTGGATCAAAATGTGCAAGGACATCTGAGAATCATTCCCACCAAGTGGTTTGGGCAGATTCAACTCGAGCACGAAAATCCACTCTTTTGAGGAAATTTGAGGAAACCCTAACCTTCTTGATGGATTTCGAGATTGCTTGAGATTTGTTGGGTTTTGGGTGTTGATGTCTTGAAGATATCTTCTCAACACTTCCAGAAACCTCCCTGCAAAATTTTAAGTCGATCCGAGTTGTTTTGGTCGAGTTTTGGGCTTGGAATGTAGAACTGGGTTCTTTGCCGCACTTATAGCACTAGTACTGTCACAAAGAAGTGGGACTCTCTCAAAGCTCAACCACATAAGCCGAATATGTTGCTGCCGCTAGCTGTTGCTCCCAGTTGCTTTGGATGATTTACACCTTGAGAGACTTTGGGTTGAGCTTTGAGAGAGTCCCACTTCTTTGTGACAGTACTAGTGCTATAAGTGCGGCAAAGAACCCAGTTCTACATTCCAAGCCCAAAACTCGACCAAAACAACTCGGATCGACTTAAAATTTTGCAGGGAGGTTTCTGGAAGTGTTGAGAAGATATCTTCAAGACATCAACACCCAAAACCCAACAAATCTCAAGCAATCTCGAAATCCATCAAGAAGGTTAGGGTTTCCTCAAATTTCCTCAAAAGAGTGGATTTTCGTGCTCGAGTTGAATCTGCCCAAACCACTTGGTGGGAATGATTCTCAGATGTCCTTGCACATTTTGATCCAACCCAAAAGACCCCAAAAGCTCGGATTCAAAGAAATCACCACAATCAAGAGAAGGGGGAAACCGGGAGATGAGAAACCAAAACTCAAATCAAAAGAGCACGGGACAAGAAATTGAATCCCGGAGGACAATGTGAGGTAAAGGCCTCACTTCCCACTTAGCATGATCCGAATTACACAGACGGTCACCAGTTCATCTGTGGACCTCTACAGCAGATGACTAGAGGGAGGGGAAACCTAGAGAATGAAAAACTAAAGAGGTGAGATGGTTTGGGGGCAGCCATCTCTTATTTATGGAGCCTATTACACATCCCCAAAGTGCCCCTAGATATTTGGAGCGAACCACCTAACCGAAGGGGTATTGTCATCCAACTTGAAGTTCTGCTGATCCGACGGCCACGCGCCCTTCATGACTTAGCTTCGCCTCGACACAAGCCTCGCGATGACGCCACGTGCCACCTCCGATTCCCACCAGAACCGCACCCGGGTTTTGAGGCCCAAACCCGGAAACCGTCCACCCGCGAGTAGCGTACTCCATACGCATCCCCCGCGCTCCGACACGTGTCACCTCGTCCTCGACCGCCCGGCCGCCAAGTCTTCCAGAGCCTCCGCTCGACTCGCCCGACCACCGTCTTGACTCGGTCAACATGGTCACTCCTCCATGTACACTTGCTCTTGTCGATGTCCCCAAGTGTCAGCCACCGCGGCTGGTCACCCGGCCTCCTGGTCCCTCGGTCCAAGCCCAGCATCAGTCCTTCACCGCTCTCGGTCCATCAGCACGGACCCACATGACCTTCACCTTCGCCGTCGACCACCGCCTCCGAGCTCCACACCTGTGCACCACAAGCCAAGATACTTGTTGCACAACCCAACTCAAGCGAAGCGCCAGCTCGTTGACAATCACTCATCACACATAGAACCACAAGGGCACATATCAACCTTGTGTTCTCAATCTCCCCCTTGATGAGTGCATTGTCAACACCAACACACAACAGCTGAGCAAAAGAAATAGAAGAAGAAGAATAAGAAAAGAGAACTCATCCAAATGACCAAAAGCCAACGAAAAGCCAAAACCGGGTCATTTGAAATGAGCAATACTTGGTCCCCAAAGACATGGGGAACGGCTCGACGCAACCAAGTAAAACACAGCTAGCCCTCAAGAAGAGGCAGAAAGGGCTCAACACCACTAGCAAAGCTCAAAAACTGCTAGTCCCTCCAGAAAGAGGCAAAGGCTCAACACAACTAGCAAAGCAACTCAAATGCAACTCCCCCTGAACAAATGCAGTCTCCCAAAAGTATGCATGCACTCAACTCTCTGGATTTGTGGATTGTGTGTTCTCTCCCCCTTGTTGGCACATGCACTTATCAAGATAGCTCTCCCCCTTGAAAACACAACAAGAGGCAGAAAAACTGCAACTCCCCCTCAAAAGATGCTATGAATGCACATGAATGCAGGAGCTTCAGGAGTATAGCAATCAGAAGAAAAAGATGCTCTAACTGGTGCTGTTATGTGAGTATAGCAACATATACGAGTGTTAGCAAATGCTCAAACTGATCAAGTGAAACGATATGAATGATAAGCATTTTTGAGCAGTTTTAAGCATTATAAAGAGAGGGTTCACCACCAAAAATAGCACATAGCAAGTATAAGCAAGAAATCAACCTGGTGCTAACAAGTATATACAAGGTGAACTACCCCAAGCAGCGGTCACACATCATGTCAAAGACAAACCTAACACTTGTGTTTGATCAAAATTATCAGGATTTTGCAATTTTTCAATTTATCACAAGTATTAGTCAAACATGTGTGTGCGAGAGGTTGTAAGTACTATCAAGCCTAACTTTTCAACCATGCGGAGCCTATGTCAGAGACAATCAGGAGCTCAAGGCAATGGTTTCGGTCATCCACTACAAGGCTCAGGTTCATCCTAAGTGCAATAAGAAGCAGTCCTGATACCTTGATGTGGGACAGTACAAACCCATCTTCATCTTTTCTTATCACTTAACTTAGATTTCAAATTTTAGCACAAGAGTATCGGAGTTGTCCAAGCAAGTGAATGACTCAAAGTAAGAGACATAGCTACCTAGCATACACATGAAAGTAGCAGGAATTTCAACATATCCTACACATGCTAGTTGCCAATCCCAGTGGTGAACAGATTTTCATGTTTCAACATTTGTTAATCATGTTCACAAGTTATAAAAAGAAGCTTAGCTCATAACATGTATCAAGTGATCAAAGAGAGCCTAAGCTGTAAGCACCATCATGTACACACAGAACATACCAAAGAGAGTAAAGTTTCATTCTGACAGCTATATTCATGAAGCTCAAAATATGATCTATCATACATGATGCTATGCAATGCAATTATGATACAAAAGCTGAAACAAAACTATATTACAAAAACAAAAGCAAACACTACTATACAAGATCCAAAGCTTCCCTCCTCTAAAAAGGGAAACACACCCCCAGTTCCCCTCGCAGTCGGGCAAAGGTTGCTTGATCTAGGGGTTTTGTGAGGATATCGGCAAGCTATTTGGAGGTGTCTACGTGGCAAAGATCATTATCTCCTTTCTCATAGTGGTCGTGTAGGAAATGAAAGCGGATATCAATGTGCTTGGTTTTGGAATGTAGAACTGGGTTCTTTGCCGCACTTATAGCACTAGTACTGTCACAAAGAAGTGGGACTCTCTCAAAGCTCAACCCAAAGTCTCTCAAGGTGTAAATCATCCAAAGCAACTGGGAGCAACAGCTAGCGGCAGCAACATAATCGGCTTATGTGGTTGACTGGGCTATGCTAGGTTGCTTGCGAGAGGACCAAGAGACCAGAGAAGACCCCAAGAATTGACAAGTACCAGAAGTTGACTTGCAATCCAAACAACACCCCGCAAAATCCGCATCAGAATAACCACAAAGCGAAAGGGTCGAAGAAGAGGAGTACTAAAAGACCGAACTCGGGTGTGAAACGAAGGTACCTCATAATCCGTTTGACCGCCTGCTTGTGGGAAGTACGCGGTGAAGCTTGGAAACGAGCGCACAGACACACTGCGAACTGTATTCTGGCCTCGTCGCCGTCAGGTACAGGAGTGAGCCAATCATGCTCTTGTACTCCTTCTGGTCCACCGGCTCGCCGTCCTCATCGGCATCCAACGCCATCGTGGTGGACATGGGTGTCGAAAGAGGCTTGGCCTTGCCCATGTCGAACTTCTTCAGGATGTCCTTCGTGTACTTGCCTTGATGCACGAACGTCCCATCCTGGGTCTGCTTGATTTCCAACCCGAGGAAGAAGTTGAGTTCTCCCATCATGCTCATCTCGAATTTCCTGCTCATTGTATCTGCAAACTTGGCAACCAAAGCATGAGATGAACCACCAAAGATGATATCATCCACGTATATCTGAACAATGAGAGTGTCAATGCCTTGCTTGAGGAGAAACAGCATTTTATCAACCGATCCCATTTTGAAACCCTTTGCAAGCAAAAACATTTTCAAACGCTCATAGCAGGCTCTAGGGGCTTGTTTCAAACCATACAAAGCTTTTTGGAGTTTAAACACATGGTTTGTAAACTTGGGATTTTCAAAGCCAGGAGGTTGCTTAACATAAACCTCTTCCTCTATGTACCCGTTTAAGAAAGCACTTTTGACATCCATTTAAAAAAGCTTAAAACCCTTTGAAGCAGCAAAGGCTAAAAGGATCCTAATGGCTTCTAAACAAGCAACAGGGGCAAAGGTTTCCTCATAATCTGTACCCTCCTTTTGACAAAAAACCTTGGGCTACCAACCTAGCCTTGTTTCTCACAACCACCCCATCCTCACTCTGTTTGTTTTTGAAAACCCACTTGGTTCCTATGGGATGGCAATCTTGTGGAGGTGGTACCAAAACCCAAACGTGGTTTCTCTCAAAGTTTTCTAACTCCTCATGCATGGCATTAACCCAATCAGGATTAGATAAAGCATGTCCAACATCCCGAGGTTCAAAAGAAGCAACAAATGCAGAATGAACAAAGTGTGAGATGTGATAAGACCTGGGACTGCGTGACTCGCTCGTCAATGTCGCCGAACATCAGTTGAGGTGGGTGGCGACGCTGAATGTGCCGAGGTGCCTCCCTCGCCGAAGTCCCCTCCCCCTCAACAGCAGCTGGTGCTTCCTCAGGTGCAGCCGGCGCAGGCTGAGGAAGCTGCTCGAACGGTCCCCAAGTAGTGGAAGAAGAGGGGTCAGGACCGTGAGCTGAAGTAGTCATCGCAGGCTCGAGAGGGGGCAGCCGGTGGAGTCGACTCGGGATCACCCCAATCGGCATCTTCCTGCTCCTCCTCCATAAAGATGCTTTCACCAAACTCCTGCTCGCCTGCACAATCAAAGACAGGAGTCAAACAAGGCATTGTTTCATCGAATGTGACCTTGCAGGTCTCCACAATGCGGTTAGTTTCAAGGTTAAGTACACGACAAGCTCTAGAATGAGAAGCATAACCCAGAAATATACCGTCGGAGGACCTGGACTCAAACTTGTCCAAATTACCTTATTTCAAGATGAAGCACTTGCATCCAAACACCCTGAAGTGGCTTACCTTGGGTGGTCATCCAAACCGCAACTCATAAGAAGTATTTTTCATGAAAGCCCGAAGGAAAATGCGATTTGAAACATGGCACGCGGTGTTGATCGCTTCGGCCCAATATCTTCTAGGAGTCCTATGCTCATTGAGCATCGTCCTAGCCATTTCAACCAAAGTCCGATTTTTGCGCTCATCAACACTGTTTTGCTGAGGGACATAAGGCGAGGAAAAACTGGTGTTCGAGACCCAAAGAAGCACAGAAGGTTTCAAACTGAGAGTTTTTGAACTCGGTACCATTGTCACTGTGGATAGCTCTTATGGCATTCTTAGGCATCTCAGTTTGCAACCGAAGAATCAAGACTCGAACCAAAGAAAATGCCTCATCCTTAGCCTCCATAAAGAACACCCAATAATACCTCGAAAAGTCATCAACAACCACAAGCACGTACCACTTCCCACCCAAGGATTGCCCAAATTGAAATTTGAGAAAGATTTGGTTTGCCATCCTTGTCGTCATGGTAAGATGGTGGCTGCTTCTCACCCCTCGGTAAACCAAGTGATGACAAAGCGACCCGGTGAGCTGTTGCATATGGATACTGTTGGGCCAGCTAGGGTATGCTCGGTGGGTGGGAAGTGGTACGTGCTTGTGGTTGTTGATGACTTTTCGAGGTATTATTGGGTGTTCTTTATGGAGGCTAAGGATGAGGCATTTTCTTTGGTTCGAGTCTTGATTCTTCGGTTGCAAACTGAGATGCCTAAGAATGCCATAAGAGCTATCCACAGTGACAATGGTACCGAGTTCAAAAACTCTCAGTTTGAAACCTTCTGTGCTTCTTTGGGTCTCGAACACCAGTTTTCCTCGCCTTATGTCCCTCAGCAAAACAGTGTTGATGAGCGCAAAAATCGGACTTTGGTTGAAATGGCTAGGACGATGCTCAATGAGCATAGGACTCCTAGAAGATATTGGGCCGAAGCGATCAACACCGCGTGCCATGTTTCAAATCGCATTTTCCTTCGGGCTTTCATGAAAAATACTTCTTATGAGTTGCGGTTTGGATGACCACCCAAGGTAAGCCACTTCAGGGTGTTTGGATGCAAGTGCTTCATCTTGAAATAAGGTAATTTGGACAAGTTTGAGTCCAGGTCCTCCGACGGTATATTTCTGGGTTATGCTTCTCATTCTAGAGCTTGTCGTGTACTTAACCTTGAAACTAACCGCATTGTGGAGACCTGCAAGGTCACATTCGATGAAACAATGCCTTGTTTGACTCCTGTCTTTGATTGTGCAGGCGAGCAGGAGTTTGGTGAAAGCATCTTTATGGAGGAGGAGCAGGAAGATGCCGATTGGGGTGATCCCGAGTCGACTCCACCGGCTGCCCCTCTCGAGCCTGCGATGACTACTTCAGCTCACGGTCCTGACCCCTCTTCTTCCACTACTTGGGGACCGTTCGAGCAGCTTCCTCAGCCTGCGCCGGCTGCACCTGAGGAAGCACCAGCTGCTGTTGAGGGGGAGGGGACTTCGGCGAGGGAGGCACCTCGGCACATTCAGCGTCGCCACCCACCTCAACTGATGTTCGGCGACATTGACGAGCGAGTCACGCAGTCCAGGTCTTATCACATCTCACACTTTGTTCATTCTGCATTTGTTGCTTCTTTTGAACCTCGGGATGTTGGACATGCTTTATCTAATCCTGATTGGGTTAATGCCATGCATGAGGAGTTAGAAAACTTTGAGAGAAACCACGTTTGGGTTTTGGTACCACCTCCACAAGATTGCCATCCCATAGGAACCAAGTGGGTTTTCAAAAACAACAGAGTGAGGATGGGGTGGTTGTGAGAAACAAGGCTAGGTTGGTAGCCCAAGGTTTTTGTCAAAAGGAGGGTACAGATTATGAGGAAACCTTTGCCCCTGTTGCTTGTTTAGAAGCCATTAGGATCCTTTTAGCCTTTGCTGCTTCAAAGGGTTTTAAGCTTTTTTAAATGGATGTCAAAAGTGCTTTCTTAAACGGGTACATAGAGGAAGAGGTTTATGTTAAGCAACCTCCTGGCTTTGAAAATCCCAAGTTTACAAACCATGTGTTTAAACTCCAAAAAGCTTTGTATGGTTTGAAACAAGCCCCTAGAGCCTGCTATGAGCGTTTGAAAATGTTTTTGCTTGCAAAGGGTTTCAAAATGGGATCGGTTGATAAAATGCTGTTTCTCCTCAAGCAAGGCATTGACACTCTCATTGTTCAGATATACGTGGATGATATCATCTTTGGTGGTTCATCTCATGCTTTGGTTGCCAAGTTTGCAGATACAATGAGCAGGAAATTCGAGATGAGCATGATGGGAGAACTCAACTTCTTCCTCGGGTTGGAAATCAAGCAGACCCAGGATGGGGACGTTCGTGCATCAAGGCAAGTACACGAAGGACATCCTGAAGAAGTTCGACATGGGCAAGGCCAAGCCTCTTTCGACACCCATGTCCACCACGATGGCGTTGGATGCCGATGAGGACGGCGAGCCGGTGGACCAGAAGGAGTACAAGAGCATGATTGGCTCACTCCTGTACCTGACGGCGACGAGGCCAGAATACAGTTCGCAGTGTGTCTGTGCGCTCGTTTCCAAGCTTCACCGCGTACTTCCCACAAGCAGGCGGTCAAACGGATTATGAGGTACCTTCGTTTCACACCCGAGTTCGGTCTTTAGTACTCCTCTTCTTCGACCCTTTCGCTTTGTGGTTATTCTGATGCGGATTTTGCGGGGTGTTGTTTGGATTGCAAGTCAACTTCTGGTACTTGTCAATTCTTGGGGTCTTCTCTGGTCTCTTGGTCCTCTCGCAAGCAACCTAGCATAGCCCAGTCAACCACATAAGCCGAATATGTTGCTGCCGCTAGCTGTTGCTCCCAGTTGCTTTGGATGATTTACACCTTGAGAGACTTTGGGTTGAGCTTTGAGAGAGTCCCACTTCTTTGTGACAGTACTAGTGCTATAAGTGCGGCAAAGAACCCAGTTCTACATTCCAAAACCAAGCACATTGATATCCGCTTTCATTTCCTACACGACCACTATGAGAAAGGAGATAATGATCTTTGCCACGTAGACACCTCCAAATAGCTTGCCGATATCCTCACAAAACCCCTAGATCAAGCAACCTTTGCCCGACTGCGAGGGGAACTGGGGGTGTGTTTCCCTTTTTAGAGGAGGGAAGCTTTGGATCTTGTATAGTAGTGTTTGCTTTTGTTTTTGTAATATAGTTTTGTTTCAGCTTTTGTATCATAATTGCATTGCATAGCATCATGTATGATAGATCATATTTTGAGCTTCATGAATATAGCTGTCAGAATGAAACTTTACTCTCTTTGGTATGTTCTGTGTGTACATGATGGTGCTTACAGCTTAGGCTCTCTTTGATCACTTGATACATGTTATGAGCTAAGCTTCTTTTTATAACTTGTGAACATGATTAACAAATGTTGAAACATGAAAATCTGTTCACCACTGGGATTGGCAACTAGCATGTGTAGGATATGTTGAAATTCCTGCTACTTTCATGTGTATGCTAGGTAGCTATGTCTCTTACTTTGAGTCATTCACTTGCTTGGACAACTCCGATACTCTTGTGCTAAAAATTTGAAATCTAAGTTAAGTGATAAGAAAAGATGAAGATGGGTTTGTACTGTCCCACATCAAGGTATCAGGACTGCTTCTTATTGCACTTAGGATGAACCTGAGCCTTGTAGTGGATGACCGAAACCATTGCCTTGAGCTCCTGATTGTCTCTGACATAGGCTCCGCATGGTTGAAAAGTTAGGCTTGATAGTACTTACAACCTCTCGCACACACATGTTTGACTAATACTTGTGATAAATTGAAAAATTGCAAAATCCTGATAATTTTGATCAAACACAAGTGTTAGGTTTGTCTTTGACATGATGTGTGACCGCTGCTTGGGGTAGTTCACCTTGTATATACTTGTTAGCACCAGGTTGATTTCTTGCTTATACTTGCCCCGTACTCCTCCAAATGATATCTGACTCGACGATATGGTGCAATGAAAGAAGGTGTGTTGCATACCCATCATGAACCAAATAGAACTTCCCAGTAGACACTTGAACCCGTTGCTGATTGCATATCTAAGCACTCTAGCATTTGTAGCAGATCCCTCCTATCCAACAAATATGAAAGTGATATTCAGATCAAAATCACAAGCTGATGAAGAGGAAAGGATCAACCACCTCAAATATAGAACAAGTGTACATGTTGAAGACCTTAGAAGATATGCAAAACACTCAAGACATCAAAAAGAAATTGAAGTTGGGACAATCAGATGAATGAATTGGTCTTATCTCAAGATTTTGGATCTACTCAAATTGATATGATATCAGTTCAAAGTTGTAGAGCTTTTTCTTAGCTTTCCAACAAGTCCAAGATCATTAAAATCGGAGTTCAAAGAAAAAAAAGTTATGCACAAAATACAAAATTGTGTTGGGCTGAGAATAGAGTAGCGGATTTCTCTGTTACTATTGTTCATAAACTCCAGTGACCACAGGAAATACGGGTGACACCCTTTAGTCCAACATCTAGTTTTTGACATAGAAAAGCTCTGGTACAAAACTCCAGTGCATACAAGAGAAATCTAGCGCACGTAATGGCTAGCAACAGCTAGTTTTTGGCATAGAAAAGCTCTGTTGTATAACTTCGGTACACACTAGAGAAATTCAGTGCTCACATAATGGCTAGTTTCTTGGTTTGGGCCTATTTATACCCCTTGGCCGACCTATTAAAGGGTGTTAGAGCTTGGAGAAGCTACTAGAAGTGTTGAGGCATGTACTCGTGTATGTGCTCTAGCCACCAAAGTGCTTAAGAGAAGATTGGTGCAATTAGCAAAAGAATTAGTTGGTGCTTAGGCTAGTTTAGGTCATATTAGCGCTTTGCTTTAAATATTAACCTAGATTTTAGTGAGGTTTGCACACCACTTTGCTATCGGTGCTTGCACACACCAAGATTGTACAAAGGCTTGTAATCTTGCGAGATCACACTAACCATGGTTGTGGTGTGGCAGCCGTTGTTATTCATAGGACGAGAGGCTCTCTGCGTTTTGACCGACTCTTCGTAGTGAAGACGGCAGGAAGCGATCTGGGAGAGGTAACACGGAGACCCACTTGCGTGGGCGAAAGACATGTGGGCTATCTAACGAGGACCGGTGAAAAGTGTGAGCTTTCTGATACCTCGGTAAAACATCATCCTGTGAAATTTGCATTCTCTTACATTTCTACATTATTTTACATTTCTTGGGGTGTGCTTTACCTTCTAGTCTAGTTGGAATCTATGGTGCAAATCTTTTTTTGCTATCAAGGAGCGCGCCGAGGTTCGCACACACGCTGAAGGACAAAAACGGGGACCACAAGGGGGGTGAATGGGAGCCTCAAATTTCTTTCGAAACTTTCGACCACTGTCCCAAAATCAACCCCAAAAAGCGAACATCCATGACACGAGAAATCCATGAGCCAACTGGTGAATGGGTATCTCCGGTGATGACCGAGAGATACAGCGGGATCCTCAAAACACGGCCGAGCAGACCGGAGAAGACTCGAGAACTGAAGATCCGAACGGTGGGGACTTAACTCCTATAGGAGAGAAGCAAGTTCCCGATTCAAAATACCTAAGTCGAACTGGTGACAAGAGTATTGTGAAAGTTTCTTTGGATCGATGAAAAACAAACGCAAAAGACGGATATCAAAATGGAGCCCAAACGCATAAACTGCAGAAGAAACAGCATTGCTGCTGCCCACACCGGACGTGTCCGGTTGGTATACCGGACGTGTCCGGTTTTCACGGCTGCGAATTGGGCGCAGTCAACTCATACCGGTCGTGTCCGGTGTGCATATCGGACGCGCCCGGTATGCTGGACAGCACAGAGCGACTTTGGGAGAAAAATCAAAAACCCTATCAAACGGTGTCCAAAAAATATGAAATTTTAATCAGAGATACTAGACACCTTAGGGAAGATCTCCACCAAATTTCAGCTCAAAACTCGAAAGTTCGACATACCGGAACCGGACATGTCTGGTATTGGCGAGCAGATTTTAGGAAAATTCGATTCCAAGCCCAAAACTCGACCAAAACAACTCGATCGACTTAAAATTTTGCAGGGAGGTTTCTGGAAGTGTTGAGAAGATATCTTCAAGACATCAACACCCAAAACCCAACAAATCTCAAGCAATCTCGAAATCCATCAAGAAGGTTAGGGTTTCCTCAAATTTCCTCAAAAGAGTGGATTTTCGTGCTCGAGTTGAATCTGCCCAAACCACTTGGTGGGAATGATTCTCAGATGTCCTTGCACATTTTGATCCAACCCAAAAGACCCCAAAAGCTCGGATTCAAAGAAATCACCACAATCAAGAGAAGGGGGAAACCGGGAGATGAGAAACCAAAACTCAAATCAAAAGAGCACGGGACAAGAAATTGAATCCCGGAGGACAATGTGAGGTAAAGGCCTCACTTCCCACTTAGCATGATCCGAATTACACAGACGGTCACCAGTTCATCTGTGGACCTCTACAGCAGATGACTAGAGGGAGGGGAAACCTAGAGAATGAAAAACTAAAGAGGTGAGATGGTTTGGGGGCAGCCATCTCTTATTTATGGAGCCTATTACACATCCCCAAAGTGCCCCTAGATATTTGGAGCGAACCACCTAACCGAAGGGGTATTGTCATCCAACTTGAAGTTCTGCTGATCCGACGGCCACGCGCCCTTCATGACTTAGCTTCGCCTCGACACAAGCCTCGCGATGACGCCACGTGCCACCTCCGATTCCCACCAGAACCGCACCCGGGTTTTGAGGCCCAAACCCCGGAAACCGTCCACCCGCGAGTAGCGTACTCCATACGCATCCCCCGCGCTCCGACACGTGTCACCTCGTCCTCGACCGCCCGGCCGCCAAGTCTTCCAGAGCCTCCGCTCGACTCGCCCGACCACCGTCTTGACTCGGTCAACATGGTCACTCCTCCATGTACACTTGCTCTTGTCGATGTCCCCAAGTGTCAGCCACCGCGGCTGGTCACCCGGCCTCCTGGTCCCTCGGTCCAAGCCCAGCATCAGTCCTTCACCGCTCTCGGTCCATCAGCACGGACCCACATGACCTTCACCTTCGCCGTCGACCACCGCCTCCGAGCTCCACACCTGTGCACCACAAGCCAAGATACTTGTTGCACAACCCAACTCAAGCGAAGCGCCAGCTCGTTGACAATCACTCATCACACATAGAACCACAAGGGCACATATCAACCTTGTGTTCTCAATCTCCCCCTTGATGAGTGCATTGTCAACACCAACACACAACAGCTGAGCAAAAGAAATAGAAGAAGAAGAATAAGAAAAGAGAACTCATCCAAATGACCAAAAGCCAACGAAAAGCCAAAACCGGGTCATTTGAAATGAGCAATACTTGGTCCCCAAAGACATGGGGAACGGCTCGACGCAACCAAGTAAAACACAGCTAGCCCTCAAGAAGAGGCAGAAAGGGCTCAACACCACTAGCAAAGCTCAAAAACTGCTAGTCCCTCCAGAAAGAGGCAAAGGCTCAACACAACTAGCAAAGCAACTCAAATGCAACTCCCCCTGAACAAATGCAGTCTCCCAAAAGTATGCATGCACTCAACTCTCTGGATTTGTGGATTGTGTGTTCTCTCCCCCTGTTGGCACATGCACTTATCAAGATAGCTCTCCCCTTGAAAACACAACAAGAGGCAGAAAAACTGCAACTCCCCCTCAAAAGATGCTATGAATGCACATGAATGCAGGAGCTTCAGGAGTATAGCAATCAGAAGAAAAAGATGCTCTAACTGGTGCTGTTATGTGAGTATAGCAACATATACGAGTGTTAGCAAATGCTCAAACTGATCAAGTGAAACGATATGAATGATAAGCATTTTTGAGCAGTTTTAAGCATTATAAAGAGAGGGTTCACCACCAAAAATAGCACATAGCAAGTATAAGCAAGAAATCAACCTGGTGCTAACAAGTATATACAAGGTGAACTACCCCAAGCAGCGGTCACACATCATGTCAAAGACAAACCTAACACTTGTGTTTGATCAAAATTATCAGGATTTTGCAATTTTTTCAATTTATCACAAGTATTAGTCAAACATGTGTGTGCGAGAGGTTGTAAGTACTATCAAGCCTAACTTTTCAACCATGCGGAGCCTATGTCAGAGACAATCAGGAGCTCAAGGCAATGGTTTCGGTCATCCACTACAAGGCTCAGGTTCATCCTAAGTGCAATAAGAAGCAGTCCTGATACCTTGATGTGGGACAGTACAAACCCATCTTCATCTTTTCTTATCACTTAACTTAGATTTCAAATTTTAGCACAAGAGTATCGGAGTTGTCCAAGCAAGTGAATGACTCAAAGTAAGAGACATAGCTACCTAGCATACACATGAAAGTAGCAGGAATTTCAACATATCCTACACATGCTAGTTGCCAATCCCAGTGGTGAACAGATTTTCATGTTTCAACATTTGTTATCATGTTCACAAGTTATAAAAAGAAGCTTAGCTCATAACATGTATCAAGTGATCAAAGAGAGCCTAAGCTGTAAGCACCATCATGTACACACAGAACATACCAAAGAGAGTAAAGTTTCATTCTGACAGCTATATTCATGAAGCTCAAAATATGATCTATCATACATGATGCTATGCAATGCAATTATGATACAAAAGCTGAAACAAAACTATATTACAAAAACAAAAGCAAACACTACTATACAAGATCCAAAGCTTCCCTCCTCTAAAAAGGGAAACACACCCCCAGTTCCCCTCGCAGTCGGGCAAAGGTTGCTTGATCTAGGGGTTTTGTGAGGATATCGGCAAGCTATTTGGAGGTGTCTACGTGGCAAAGATCATTATCTCCTTTCTCATAGTGGTCGTGTAGGAAATGAAAGCGGATATCAATGTGCTTGGTTTTGGAATGTAGAACTGGGTTCTTTGCCGCACTTATAGCACTAGTACTGTCACAAAGAAGTGGGACTCTCTCAAAGCTCAACCCAAAGTCTCTCAAGGTGTAAATCATCCAAAGCAACTGGGAGCAACAGCTAGCGGCAGCAACATATTCGGCTTATGTGGTTGACTGGGCTATGCTAGGTTGCTTGCGAGAGGACCAAGAGACCAGAGAAGACCCCAAGAATTGACAAGTACCAGAAGTGACTTGCAATCCAAACAACACCCCGCAAAATCCGCATCAGAATAACCACAAAGCGAAAGGGTCGAAGAAGAGGAGTACTAAAGACCGAACTCGGGTGTGAAACGAAGGTACCTCATAATCCGTTTGACCGCCTGCTTGTGGGAAGTACGCGGTGAAGCTTGGAAACGAGCGCACAGACACACTGCGAACTGTATTCTGGCCTCGTCGCCGTCAGGTACAGGAGTGAGCCAATCATGCTCTTGTACTCCTTCTGGTCCACCGGCTCGCCGTCCTCATCGGCATCCAACGCCATCGTGGTGGACATGGGTGTCGAAAGAGGCTTGGCCTTGCCCATGTCGAACTTCTTCAGGATGTCCTTCGTGTACTTGCCTTGATGCACGAACGTCCCATCCTGGGTCTGCTTGATTTCCAACCCGAGGAAGAAGTTGAGTTCTCCCATCATGCTCATCTCGAATTTCCTGCTCATTGTATCTGCAAACTTGGCAACCAAAGCATGAGATGAACCACCAAAGATGATATCATCCACGTATATCTGAACAATGAGAGTGTCAATGCCTTGCTTGAGGAGAAACAGCAATTTATCAACCGATCCCATTTTGAGCTCCTGATTGTCTCTGACATAGGCTCCGCATGGTTGAAAAGTTAGGCTTGATAGTACTTACAACCTCTCGCACACACATGTTTGACTAATACTTGTGATAAATTGAAAAATTGCAAAATCCTGATAATTTTGATCAAACACAAGTGTTAGGTTTGTCTTTGACATGATGTGTGACCGCTGCTTGGGGTAGTTCACCTTGTATATACTTGTTAGCACCAGGTTGATTTCTTGCTTATACTTGCTATGTGCTATTTTTGGTGGTGAACCCTCTCTTTATAATGCTTAAAACTGCTCAAAAATGCTTATCATTCATATCGTTTCACTTGATCAGTTTGAGCATTTGCTAACACTCGTATATGTTGCTATACTCACATAACAGCACCAGTTAGAGCATCTTTTTCTTCTGATTGCTATACTCCTGAAGCTCCTGCATTCATGTGCATTCATAGCATCTTTTGAGGGGGAGTTGCAGTTTTTCTGCCTCTTGTTGTGTTTTCAAGGGGGAGAGCTATCTTGATAAGTGCATGTGCCAACAAGGGGGAGAGAACACACAATCCACAAATCCAGAGAGTTGAGTGCATGCATACTTTTGGGAGACTGCATTTGTTCAGGGGGAGTTGCATTTGAGTTGCTTTGCTAGTTGTGTTGAGCCTTTGCCTCTTTCTGGAGGGACTAGCAGTTTTTGAGCTTTGCTAGTGGTGTTGAGCCCTTTCTGCCTCTTCTTGAGGGCTAGCTGTGTTTTACTTGGTTGCGTCGAGCCGTTCCCCATGTCTTTGGGGACCAAGTATTGCTCATTTCAAATGACCCGGTTTTGGCTTTTCGTTGGCTTTTGGTCATTTGGATGAGTTCTCTTTTCTTATTCTTCTTCTTCTATTTCTTTTGCTCAGCTGTTGTGTGTTGGTGTTGACAATGCACTCATCAAGGGGGAGATTGAGAACACAAGGTTGATATGTGCCCTTGTGGTTCTATGTGTGATGAGTGATTGTCAACGAGCTGGCGCTTCGCTTGAGTTGGGTTGTGCAACAAGTATCTTGGCTTGTGGTGCACAGGTGTGGAGCTCGGAGGCGGTGGTCGACGGCGAAGGTGAAGGTCATGTGGGTCCGTGCTGATGGACCGAGAGCGGTGAAGGACTGATGCTGGGCTTGGACCGAGGGACCAGGAGGCCGGGTGACCAGCCGCGGTGGCTGACACTTGGGGACATCGACAAGAGCAAGTGTACATGGAGGAGTGACCATGTTGACCGAGTCAAGACGGTGGTCGGGCGAGTCGAGCGGAGGCTCTGGAAGACTTGGCGGCCGGGCGGTCGAGGACGAGGGTGACACGTGTCGGAGCGCGGGGGATGCGTATGGAGTACGCTACTCGCGGGTGGACGGTTTCCGGGTTTGGGCCTCAAAACCCGGGTGCGGTTCTGGTGGGAATCGGAGGTGGCACGTGGCGTCATCGCGAGGCTTGTGTCGAGGCGAAGCTAAGTCATGAAGGGCGCGTGGCCGTCGGATCAGCAGAACTTCAAGTTGGATGACAATACCCCTTCGGTTAGGTGGTTCGCTCCAAATATCTAGGGGCACTTTGGGGATGTGTAATAGGCTCCATAAATAAGAGATGGCTGCCCCCAAACCATCTCACCTCTTTAGTTTTTCATTCTCTAGGTTTCCCCTCCCTCTAGTCATCTGCTGTAGAGGTCCACAGATGAACTGGTGACCGTCTGTGTAATTCGGATCATGCTAAGTGGGAAGTGAGGCCTTTACCTCACATTGTCCTCCGGGATTCAATTTCTTGTCCCGTGCTCTTTTGATTTGAGTTTTGGTTTCTCATCTCCGGTTTCCCCCTTCTCTTGATTGTGGTGATTTCTTTGAATCCGAGCTTTTGGGGTCTTTTGGGTTGGATCAAAATGTGCAAGGACATCTGAGAATCATTCCCACCAAGTGGTTTGGGCAGATTCAACTCGAGCACGAAAATCCACTCTTTTGAGGAAATTTGAGGAAACCCTAACCTTCTTGATGGATTTCGAGATTGCTTGAGATTTGTTGGGTTTGGGTGTTGATGTCTTGAAGATATCTTCTCAACACTTCCAGAAACCTCCCTGCAAAATTTTAAGTCGATCCGAGTTGTTTTGGTCGAGTTTTGGGCTTGAATCGAATTTTCCTAAAATCTGCTCGCCAATACCAGACATGTCCGGTTCCGGTATGTCGAACTTTCGAGTTTTGAGCTGAAATTTGGTGGAGATCTTCCCTAAGGTGTCTAGTATCTCTGATTAAAATTTCATATTTTTTGGACACCGTTTGATAGGGTTTTTGATTTTTCTCCCAAAGTCGCTCTGTGCTGTCCAGCATACCGGCGCGTCCGATATGCACACCGGACACGACCGGTATGAGTTGACTGCGCCCAATTCGCAGCCGTGAAAACCGGACACGTCCGGTATACCAACCGGACACGTCCGGTGTGGGCAGCAGCAATGCTGTTTCTTCTGCAGTTTATGCGTTTGGGCTCCATTTTGATATCCGTCTTTTGCGTTTGTTTTTCATCGATCCAAAGAAACTTTCACAATACTCTTGTCACCAGTTCGACTTAGGTATTTTGAATCGGGAACTTGCTTCTCTCCTATAGGAGTTAAGTCCCCACCGTTCGGATCTTCAGTTCTCGAGTCTTCTCCGGTCTGCTCGGCCGTGTTTTGAGGATCCCGCTGTATCTCTCGGTCATCACCGGAGATACCCATTCACCAGTTGGCTCATGGATTTCTCGTGTCATGGATGTTCGCTTTTTGGGGTTGATTTTGGGACAGTGGTCGAAAGTTTCGAAAGAAATTTGAGGCTCCCATTCACCCCCCTTGTGGTCCCCGTTTTTGGTCCTTCAGCGTGTGTGCGAACTCGGCGCGCTCCTTGATAGCAAAAAAAGATTTGCACCATAGATTCCAACTAGACTAGAAGGTAAAGCACACCCCAAGAAATGTAAAATAATGTAGAAATGTAAGAGAATGCAAATTTTCACAGGATGATGTTTTACCGAGGTATCAGAAAGCTCACACTTTTCACCGGTCCTCGTTAGATAGCCCACATGTCTTTCGCCCACGCAAGTGGGTCTCCGTGTTACCTCTCCCAGATCGCTTCCTGCCGTCTTCACTACGAAGAGTCGGTCAAAACGCAGAGAGCCTCTCGTCCTATGAATAACAACGGCTGCCACACCACAACCATGGTTAGTGTGATCTCGCAAGATTACAAGCCTTTGTACAATCTTGGTGTGTGCAAGCACCGATAGCAAAGTGGTGTGCAAACCTCACTAAAATCTAGGTTAATATTTAAAGCAAAGCGCTAATATGACCTAAACTAGCCTAAGCACCAACTAATTCTTTTGCTAATTGCACCAATCTTCTCTTAAGCACTTTGGTGCTAGAGCACATACACGAGTACATGCCTCAACACTTCTAGTAGCTTCTCCAAGCTCTAACACCCTTTAATAGGTCGGCCAAGGGGTATAAATAGGCCCAAACCAAGAACTAGCCATTATGTGAGCACTGAATTTCTCTAGTGTGTACCGAAGTTATACAACAGAGCTTTTCTATGCCAAAACTAGCTGTTGCTAGCCATTACGTGCGCTAGATTTCTCTTGTATGCACTGGAGTTTTGTACCAGAGCTTTTCTATGTCAAAAACTAGATGTTGACTAAAGGGTGTCACCCGTATTTCCTGTGGTCACTGGAGTTTATGAACAATAGTAACAGAGAAATCCGCTACTCTATTCTCAGCCCAACACAATTTGTATTTTGTGCATAACTTTTTTTTCTTTGAACTCCGATTTAATGATCTTGGACTTGTGGAAAGCTAAGAAAAAGCTCTACAACTTTGAACTGATATCATATCAATTTGAGTAGATCCAAAATCTTGAGATAAGACCAATTCATTCATCTGATTGTCCCAACTTCAATTCTTGTCCCGTGCTCTTTTGATTTGAGTTTTGGTTTCTCATCTCCCGGTTTCCCCCTTCTCTTGATTGTGGTGATTTCTTTGAATCCGAGCTTTTGGGGTCTTTTGGGTTGGATCAAATGTGCAAGGACATCTGAGAATCATTCCCACCAAGTGGTTTGGGCAGATTCAACTCGAGCACGAAAATCCACTCTTTTGAGGAAATTTGAGGAAACCCTAACCTTCTTGATGGATTTCGAGATTGCTTGAGATTTGTTGGGTTTTGGGTGTTGATGTCTTGAAGATATCTTCTCAACACTTCCAGAAACCTCCCTGCAAAATTTTAGTCGATCCGAGTTGTTTTGGTCGAGTTTTGGGCTTGGAATCGAATTTTCCTAAAATCTGCTCGCCAATACCAGACATGTCCGGTTCCGGTATGTCGAACTTTCGAGTTTTGAGCTGAAATTTGGTGGAGATCTTCCCTAAGGTGTCTAGTATCTCTGATTAAAATTTCATATTTTTTGGACACCGTTTGATAGGGTTTTTGATTTTTCTCCCAAAGTCGCTCTGTGCTGTCCAGCATACCGGGCGCGTCCGATATGCACACCGGACACGACCGGTATGAGTTGACTGCGCCCAATTCGCAGCCGTGAAAACCGGACACGTCCGGTATACCAACCGGACACGTCCGGTGTGGGCAGCAGCAATGCTGTTTCTTCTGCAGTTTATGCGTTTGGGCTCCATTTTGATATCCGTCTTTTGCGTTTGTTTTTCATCGATCCAAAGAAACTTTCACAATACTCTTGTCACCAGTTCGACTTAGGTATTTTGAATCGGGAACTTGCTTCTCTCCTATAGGAGTTAAGTCCCCACCGTTCGGATCTTCAGTTCTCGAGTCTTCTCCGGTCTGCTCGGCCGTGTTTTGAGGATCCCGCTGTATCTCTCGGTCATCACCGGAGATACCCATTCACCAGTTGGCTCATGGATTTCTCGTGTCATGGATGTTCGCTTTTTGGGGTTGATTTTGGGACAGTGGTCGAAAGTTTCGAAAGAAATTTGAGGCTCCCATTCACCCCCCTTGTGGTCCCCGTTTTTGTCCTTCAGCGTGTGTGCGAACTCGGCGCGCTCCTTGATAGCAAAAAAAGATTTGCACCATAGATTCCAACTAGACTAGAAGGTAAAGCACACCCCAAGAATGTAAAATAATGTAGAAATGTAAGAGAATGCAAATTTTCACAGGATGATGTTTTACCGAGGTATCAGAAAGCTCACACTTTTCACCGGTCCTCGTTAGATAGCCCACATGTCTTTCGCCCACGCAAGTGGGTCTCCGTGTTACCTCTCCCAGATCGCTTCCTGCCGTCTTCACTACGAAGAGTCGGTCAAAACGCAGAGAGCCTCTCGTCCTATGAATAACAACGGCTGCCACACCACAACCATGGTTAGTGTGATCTCGCAAGATTACAAGCCTTTGTACAATCTTGGTGTGTGCAAGCACCGATAGCAAAGTGGTGTGCAAACCTCACTAAAATCTAGGTTAATATTTAAAGCAAAGCGCTAATATGACCTAAACTAGCCTAAGCACCAACTAATTCTTTTGCTAATTGCACCAATCTTCACAACCACCAAAGTCCTCTCAACATGATTCTTGAGTCTGCATGGCGATGGTTAAATAACTCTTTATAGTTATGTGCTCTATGATGACTTGCCCCGTACTCCTCCAAATGATATCTGACTCGACGATATGGTGCAATGAAAGAAGGTGTGTTGGCATACCCATCATGAACCAAATAGAACTTCCAGTAGACACTTGAACCCGTTGCTGATTGCATATCTAAGCACTCTAGCATTTGTAGCAGATCCCTCCTATCCAACAAATATGAAAGTGATATTCAGATCAAAATCACAAGCTGATGAAGAGGAAAGGATCAACCACCTCAAATATAGAACAAGTGTACATGTTGAAGACCTTAGAAGATATGCAAAACACTCAAGACATCAAAAAGAAATTGAAGTTGGGACAATCAGATGAATGAATTGGTCTTATCTCAAGATTTTGGATCTACTCAAATTGATATGATATCAGTTCAAAGTTGTAGAGCTTTTTCTTAGCTTTCCAACAAGTCCAAGATCATTAAAATCGGAGTTCAAAGAAAAAAAAGTTATGCACAAAATACAAAATTGTGTTGGGCTGAGAATAGAGTAGCGGATTTCTCTGTTACTATTGTTCATAAACTCCAGTGACCACAGGAAATACGGGTGACACCCTTTAGTCCAACATCTAGTTTTTGACATAGAAAAGCTCTGGTACAAAACTCCAGTGCATACAAGAGAAATCTAGCGCACGTAATGGCTAGCAACAGCTAGTTTTTGGCATAGAAAAGCTCTGTTGTATAACTTCGGTACACACTAGAGAAATTCAGTGCTCACATAATGGCTAGTTTCTTGGTTTGGGCCTATTTATACCCCTTGGCCGACCTATTAAAGGGTGTTAGAGCTTGGAGAAGCTACTAGAAGTGTTGAGGCATGTACTCGTGTATGTGCTCTAGCCACCAAAGTGCTTAAGAGAAGATTGGTGCAATTAGCAAAAGAATTAGTTGGTGCTTAGGCTAGTTTAGGTCATATTAGCGCTTTGCTTTAAATATTAACCTAGATTTTAGTGAGGTTTGCACACCACTTTGCTATCGGTGCTTGCACACACCAAGATTGTACAAAGGCTTGTAATCTTGCGAGATCACACTAACCATGGTTGTGGTGTGGCAGCCGTTGTTATTCATAGGACGAGAGGCTCTCTGCGTTTTGACCGACTCTTCGTAGTGAAGACGGCAGGAAGCGATCTGGGAGAGGTAACACGGAGACCCACTTGCGTGGGCGAAAGACATGTGGGCTATCTAACGAGGACCGGTGAAAAGTGTGAGCTTTCTGATACCTCGGTAAAACATCATCCTGTGAAAATTTGCATTCTCTTACATTTCTACATTATTTTACATTTCTTGGGGTGTGCTTTACCTTCTAGTCTAGTTGGAATCTATGGTGCAAATCTTTTTTTGCTATCAAGGAGCGCGCCGAGTTCGCACACACGCTGAAGGACCAAAAACGGGGACCACAAGGGGGGTGAATGGGAGCCTCAAATTTCTTTCG
>JAHUYU010003526.1:0-24816 GCA_030439765.1 Tripidium arundinaceum
TTGTCAAGCATCTTATCTTTTCACACACACGCATGGTTTCGTATTCTGATATGACAACAACAAGAGAGGAAGCTAGAACAATGGAATGCATGCATGGACGTACACGCATCGAAGAGAAGACGGAGGACGCCGGAAGACGCGAGCGACAGAGAAGCGTCCTTGTCGGCCGTCTCCGTCGCCATTGCTCAGAGTAGGGGGGCGGATGTATATATGGCCATGTGGGTCCCAGTAAAATATTGAAAACAAGTTATAACTATCAGATTTCGGCCTGTTCGTTTATCTTATTTTCAGCTTGTTTTAACTTATTTTAACTTATTCACTCTCACAGAACACTATTAAATCAGCCGAAATCAGCCAGCTTGTTTCTACCTTATTTGCACCCCCAAACCCAAATCTTTGCACCCGCAGCCCAGCTTAGCCATTGGCGACAGCCTAAACAATCGAGCAACTCTCAGCAAGCACCAGGTAGCCTACGCACAAAATAAATCCGTGTGCGGCCGCATTGTCCCTGACGCTCACACGCTGCAACATTTCGCATTTGCCCCTGACGCATAGCCTCCTTCCTAACCTCTTGCGCACCGCTCACGTGGCACTGTTGTCTAGGCAATAAACACGTAGGAGCTGAGGCATCCAAGCAACCAGGAGTGCAGTCTGCCGTGGCGCCCACACTTTTGCTCATCACCAATCACAAGACAAAGCAATAAGAGATTTCAAAGATTCTCTTAACTCTTTCAGTTTCCATCAATCTAAGCATCAAATTTGGTTTCAGTTTTATGGTTCTTGGTTCTTTGTGCTTGTCCAGATTCTAGGGTTAGGTTGATGAATTTTTTATTATTTATATGATACCCCTCCGTCCCATAATAAATAACTTTCCAAGATTTAAAATTTGTCAAAAGATAACATTCTACAAAAAAAGATGAGACACTACATTCCAATAATTTGTCTTCAATTTTTTAGAAAGTTATTTATTTTGGGAACAGAGGGAGTATTTCATAATTTGAATATTCTTGTCGCTCCTAGGATACATATGGAGAGGGTTTTCAAAGAAAAGCACGAGACTGTGGTACTGCAAGGAATCATTCTATAAATTCTTTTCTTAAAATTAAATGGTTTGTTCTTTTTTTATTTGGGTTCCTGAGGATCTTGTGGTTGAGGATTGCATTTTGCCAATATCTATAATCTTTTGTTTCTAATTGTAGCATTCTCTAACTCTATTTTGGTAAATATTGAGCATAATTTCCACTATTTCATTATTAATGTACAACATTAATGCTTGTTTTCATTTTTAATGCTAAAATATTGCCAATAATATTATTAAGTTACACTGTTGCTTTGACATTTAGTAGCACTGTCGCACCCCCTCCATATTTCTCTAGCTCCGCCCCTGGCAGAGAGATTTCTTTGGCCTGTGGAACTATGCGGAGGCCGCCGCCGACCATTGTTGACCCCATTTGTTGGGCTGCTGCTTTTGGATTTGCTTGGCATTCCAAGGTAAGCCAAGAAAAGATAGAGACCTCAGACCACAAGCAACAAGTCCAACAAACAAACAGATGATGGATCCACAGCAGCTGCTTAGCTAGGCGTGAGGCGTCCGATCCATCCACCATCAGTTCTGTACTGTACTGTGCTTTTCAGCTCCGTGCAGCGACCTGCAGGTGCAGCAGAGAAACCACCGGATCCAACCACCATCACTTGCTTTGGCGTCCGGCAAAAGGGTGGTTTCAGTTTCAGGCATCCTTTCATTTCATCGTTTCGCAATCTGCATACCATCATTTTTCTTCTAACACATCGCCGTCAACCCAGAGTGTCGTTATCAGCTGATTAATTTGTTCATAAACCATAAGCATCCATTCCTGTTGATGCAAGCATATTCTCTGTTAGCGTAGCAGTGCGAACTATCAAAATGCTGATCTGTTTAGTTTTAGGTTTTAGCTTCTTATTACACAGAACTTGCAGTAGCTCATCAGTGAGTGAAAAATTCATCAGCCATGCCTTTTTCTTTTTAGAAAAAAAAATCAAAGTGGTAGAGAACTGAAAGATCAAATGGAAGGAAACAAAAACAAACATGATATGAAAAATATGTTGGGTAAACCAACATTTTCCATTGGTACAAATAGTAACAGGACCTGGAGGAGAGTTTACCAAAGGCCAGTAAATATATTAATCTGAAAGTTGAATGGGTTACATGATTCAAGAAACTCATCCACTTCATATTTAAATGAATCCAAGAACAGCCCAAGTGTAAGCCCAGCTTTCCAGTAATTAAATATGGTAATCATATTCCTGATCCTACCAAGAAATGCAAAGGAAGCCCTGTACATCAGCGCACCGATAACCTCCACAATGGCAACAGCAAGTCCGGCTGACAATATGTCCCAGTCGCCTGTTTGCCCAATGACGGTTGCGAACGCGGTAGCGCAGTAGAATCCAATCAGAAAGAATAGTATCTTCGCTGGTAACCCTTTCCTTGCTTTCTTCAGCTTGGCAGACAATTTGTTCCAAAATGAACGAATCGCACTGAAAAGGCGAGTGCTATTGCCTGATTGGTCACTACTGTCGTCTGACATAGTTCTGATGGCCCATTGCACCTTCCTACATAAATAAATGAAACATGTCTTAATTCTTATTCAAATGCACTAAGGCATAGTTGGAAGATGGCAACTGGTATAGATTTCAAAGATAGCAGCAGCTTTGATGAAGGAAGACTGGAAGGCAGATAACAGAAGAAAATTAGAGCACTTAGTTAAGAGGGGATGATCACTGCTCAAATCATACAATTGACAGTGAACTGACTGAGATTGCACATTTTCTAGGATTCTCTAATTGCAAAATGCTGAAAGCAGACACCAGTATCACGAATCTTTCTAGCGAAGGTGTACAAGTACAGATATATATAACAAACAAAGAAACTAATGTGATTCAGATACACCATAACACCGAACTCGGTTTCAAAGTCAAGCAGTATTACTCAGTCTATAGAAAGCATGTAAGCATGATGTTTTCTGATCAGGAACCAAATCTAAGTTCCAAAGTGGGCATTACTCAGTCAAGCAGTATTACTCAGTCTAGAGAATGCATGTAAGCATGATGTTTTCTGATCAGGAACCAAATCTAAGTTCCAAAGTGGGGATTCAATCTGCATTGCTCTATGCGTGCACATTATATGCATCTTATTTTTCACATTAGTTTCTTTGTTTGTTATATATATCTGTACTTGTACACCTTCGCTAGAAAGATTCGTGATACTGGTGTCTGCTTTCAGCATTTTGCAATTAGAGAATCCTAGAAAATGTGCAATCTCAGTCAGTTCACTGTCAATTGTATGATTTGAGCAGTGATCATCCCCTCTTAACTAAGTGCTCTAATTTTCTTCTGTTATCTGCCTTCCAGTCTTCCTTCATCAAAGCTGCTGCTATCTTTGAAATCTATACCAGTTGCCATCTTCCAACTATGCCTTAGTGCATTTGAATAAGAATTAAGACATGTTTCATTTATTTATGTAGGAAGGTGCAATGGGCCATCAGAACTATGTCAGACGACAGTAGTGACCAATCAGGCAATAGCACTCGCCTTTTCAGTGCGATTCGTTCATTTTGGAACAAATTGTCTGCCAAGCTGAAGAAAGCAAGGAAAGGGTTACCAGCGAAGATACTATTCTTTCTGATTGGATTCTACTGCGCTACCGCGTTCGCAACCGTCATTGGGCAAACAGGCGACTGGGACATATTGTCAGCCGGACTTGCTGTTGCCATTGTGGAGGTTATCGGTGCGCTGATGTACAGGGCTTCCTTTGCATTTCTTGGTAGGATCAGGAATATGATTACCATATTTAATTACTGGAAAGCTGGGCTTACACTTGGGCTGTTCTTGGATTCATTTAAATATGAAGTGGATGAGTTTCTTGAATCATGTAACCCATTCAACTTTCAGATTAATATATTTACTGGCCTTTGGTAAACTCTCCTCCAGGTCCTGTTACTATTTGTACCAATGGAAAATGTTGGTTTACCCAACATATTTTTCATATCATGTTTGTTTTTGTTTCCTTCCATTTGATCTTTCAGTTCTCTACCACTTTGATTTTTTTTTCTAAAAAGAAAAAGGCATGGCTGATGAATTTTTCACTCACTGATGAGCTACTGCAAGTTCTGTGTAATAAGAAGCTAAAACCTAAAACTAAACAGATCAGCATTTTGATAGTTCGCACTGCTACGCTAACAGAGAATATGCTTGCATCAACAGGAATGGATGCTTATGGTTTATGAACAAATTAATCAGCTGATAACGACACTCTGGGTTGACGGCGATGTGTTAGAAGAAAAATGATGGTATGCAGATTGCGAAACGATGAAATGAAAGGATGCCTGAAACTGAAACCACCCTTTTGCCGGACGCCAAAGCAAGTGATGGTGGTTGGATCCGGTGGTTTCTCTGCTGCACCTGCAGGTCGCTGCACGGAGCTGAAAAGCACAGTACAGTACAGAACTGATGGTGGATGGATCGGACGCCTCACGCCTAGCTAAGCAGCTGCTGTGGATCCATCATCTGTTTGTTTGTTGGACTTGTTGCTTGTGGTCTGAGGTCTCTATCTTTTCTTGGCTTACCTTGGAATGCCAAGCAAATCCAAAAGCAGCAGCCCAACAAATGGGGTCAACAATGGTCGGCGGCGGCCTCCGCATAGTTCCACAGGCCAAAGAAATCTCTCTGCCAGGGGCGGAGCTAGAGAAATATGGAGGGGGTGCGACAGTGCTACTAAATGTCAAAGCAACAGTGTAACTTAATAATATTATTGGCAATATTTTAGCATTAAAAATGAAAACAAGCATTAATGTTGTACATTAATAATGAAATAGTGGAAATTATGCTCAATATTTACCAAAATAGAGTTAGAGAATGCTACAATTAGAAACAAAAGATTATAGATATTGGCAAAATGCAATCCTCAACCACAAGATCCTCAGGAACCCAAATAAAAAAAGAACAAACCATTTAATTTTAAGAAAAGAATTTATAGAATGATTCCTTGCAGTACCACAGTCTCGTGCTTTTCTTTGAAAACCCTCTCCATATGTATCCTAGGAGCGACAAGAATATTCAAATTATGAAATACTCCCTCTGTTCCCAAAATAAATAACTTTCTAAAAAATTGAAGACAAATTATTGGAATGTAGTGTCTCATCTTTTTTTGTAGAATGTTATCTTTTGACAAATTTTAAATCTTGGAAAGTTATTTATTATGGGACGGAGGGGTATCATATAAATAATAAAAAATTCATCAACCTAACCCTAGAATCTGGACAAGCACAAAGAACCAAGAACCATAAAACTGAAACCAAATTTGATGCTTAGATTGATGGAAACTGAAAGAGTTAAGAGAATCTTTGAAATCTCTTATTGCTTTGTCTTGTGATTGGTGATGAGCAAAAGTGTGGGCGCCACGGCAGACTGCACTCCTGGTTGCTTGGATGCCTCAGCTCCTACGTGTTTATTGCCTAGACAACAGTGCCACGTGAGCGGTGCGCAAGAGGTTAGGAAGGAGGCTATGCGTCAGGGGCAAATGCGAAATGTTGCAGCGTGTGAGCGTCAGGGACAATGCGGCCGCACACGGATTTATTTTGTGCGTAGGCTACCTGGTGCTTGCTGAGAGTTGCTCGATTGTTTAGGCTGTCGCCAATGGCTAAGCTGGGCTGCGGGTGCAAAGATTTGGGTTTGGGGGTGCAAATAAGGTAGAAACAAGCTGGCTGATTTCGGCTGATTTAATAGTGTTCTGTGAGAGTGAATAAGTTAAAATAAGTTAAAACAAGCTGAAAATAAGATAAACGAACAGGCCGAAATCTGATAGTTATAACTTGTTTTCAATATTTTACTGGGACCCACATGGCCATATATACATCCGCCCCCCTACTCTGAGCAATGGCGACGGAGACGGCCGACAAGGACGCTTCTCTGTCGCTCGCGTCTTCCGGCGTCCTCCGTCTTCTCTTCGATGCGTGTACGTCCATGCATGCATTCCATTGTTCTAGCTTCCTCTCTTGTTGTTGTCATATCAGAATACGAAACCATGCGTGTGTGTGTCTGAAACTCTTCTGATGATAAGATGCTTGCCAGACAAGCGTCCGAGCTGGGTGCCATCTTGCTTGTCTTCCTCTTCTTCTTTTGGCTCATGTCCAATGCTACGTCAACAACGACCTTCCTTCCCTCGTCTTCGGTTTTTTTCCTTGCACGTTGGACTAATCCTGCTACCTAGCTAGCACATATATTTTGCATTGTCCACCGATCGATGTAAGCATCCATCCACCGAGAAGGAAGAAAACAAACAGCAAGCACTTGTGTAGTAGAGAAGCGAGCAACAATGGCGGCGGCACCGGCGGCGGCGGCGGCGGCGGCGGCGGCGGCGGCGGCGGCGGCTGGGATCAGGAGTAACAACAAGATCAAGACGGTGGTGGTGCTGGTGCAGGAGAACCGCTCCTTCGACCACATGCTGGGGTGGATGAAGTCTCTCAACCCGGACATCGACGGCGTGACGGGCGTCGAGACCAACCACGTGGACGCGTCCGACCCGACCTCCCGCGCCGTCCGCTTCAGCGACGGCGCCGAGTACGTGGACCCGGACCCGGGCCATTCCATGCAGGCCATCTACGAGCAGGTCTACGGGACACCCTTCGTCGACGCCGCCACAACGCCCATCACCCCGCCGGGCGTCCCGTCCCCGCCCATGTCCGGCTTCGCGCAGCAGGCCGAGAAGGAGAGGCCCGGCATGTCCGGCACCGTCATGAGCGGGTTCCGCCCCGACGCCGTGCCCGTGTACCGCGAGCTGGTGAAGGAGTTCGCCGTCTGCGACCGGTGGTTCGCGTCCAACCCGGCGTCGACGCAGCCCAACCGGCTGTTCGTGCACTCGGCCACCTCCCACGGGCTCGTCAGCAACGACACCAAGGCGCTGGTGGCGGGGCTCCCGCAGCGGACCATCTTCGACGCGCTCCACGACGAGGGCTTCTCCTTCGGCGTCTACTACCAGTACCCGCCGTCGACGCTCTTCTACCGGAACCTCCGGCAGCTCAAGTACGCCGGCAGCTTCCACGCCTTCGACCTCGAGTTCCGGCGCCACTGCCGGGAGGGGAAGCTGCCCAGCTACGTCGTCGTGGAGCAGCGCTACTTCGACCTCGAGATCCTCCCGGGGAACGACGACCACCCTTCCCACGACGTGGCCGAGGGCCAGCGGTTCGTCAAGGAGGTGTACGAGGCGCTGCGGTCGGGCCCGCAGTGGGAGGAGACGCTCCTCGTCGTCACCTACGACGAGCACGGCGGGTTCTACGACCACGTGCCCACGCCCGCCGGCGCCGGCGTCGTGCCCAGCCCCGACGGCATCGTCAGCGCCGCGCCCTTCTTCTTCGGCTTCGACCGCCTCGGCGTCCGCGTCCCGGCGCTGCTGGTGTCGCCGTGGATCGAGCCCGGGACCGTGCTGCACGGGCCGCCGTCGGGGCCTTACCCGACGTCGGAGTTCGAGCACTCCTCCATCCCGGCCACCGTCAAGAAGCTCTTCAACCTCAGGAGCTTCCTCACCAAGCGCGATGCCTGGGCCGGCACCTTCGACTGCGTCCTCACGCGCGACACGCCGCGCACCGACTGCCCACGTACGTCTTCAGTACTCGATCAGTAGCTGGTGTGTAGTAGTGACATGCATGACTGACACTGATGATGTGCTCATGTGCATGCACCATGCAGTCACCCTGCCTGAGCCAGTGAAGCTGCGGCGGACGGCGGCGGCGGAGCACGCCCCGCTGTCGGAGTTCCAGGAGGAGCTGGTGCAGCTCGCCGCGGTGCTCAACGGCGACCACACCAAGGACTCGTACCCGCACAAGCTCGTGGAGGGCATGACGGTGGCGGAGGCGGCCAGGTACTGCGTCAACGCCTTCAAGGCCTTCCGGGACGAGTGCGAAAAATGCAAGAAGCGCGGCGAGGACGGCTCCCACATCCCCACGGTGAAGCCGTCGTCGGGAAAGGACAAGGACAAGGACAAGAGCAAGAGCAGCTTCGCTTCCAAGGCGCTGGCTTGCCTTCCCTGTGCCCGTTCCTCATCATGACCTCTCTGATGACTGATGATGCGTGCGTCCAGGCATCAGAAATTTCCATTCAGAATCGGCCGGTGAGTAAGGGGTTCCTGTTGTTCTTGCAGTTGCAGGGGAATAGGGAAGGAGCAATGTACAGTTTCATAGACTGATTCATAAGTTCGTGTGCTTCCGAATTTTACAGTGTGATACCTAAGTTGTGTAGATTGATTTGTGGTTATATGCATTTGTATTCCCTTTTTGTTGATAAATATTCTAATGCATACTAGAAAGGTGGAGTAAATACAGAAACTTTGAAATTGAGTGGATACGAAAAGAGAAACAGGGCAGTATCATCTGAACGGTCGTTTAGCCCACTTAAACACCATGTAAACGCTACAAAGCGGTGTGTCGTTTCCGTCTAATCGACTGTATCCCATCGAATTGGCCGTTTATCCTGTTTAATTGACCGTTTAGCCCGAATAATGGATAAACGACAAGTGGCCAACTCCTTTTATCTTGCAGCAGCAACTTTGCTTCACAAGATTGCATGGAACAGAGCAAAACAGAATTTGGAACAGCAAAGCATTGGCAATTCGAGTGAGTACAACAAGAATGCAGTACAAGGCATTTGGGAGCCTGAAATGCCAAACAAGTTATCAAGAGGCTGAAAGTGGCATTGGTCTCACCACACCCTGTATGCGACGGAATGCAGTCTTGATCGGTTCCTTCAGTGTAGCATTGTCACATTCAACATCGCCACTCCTCCCATCCAAGTGTGCCACATTTCCCTATACAGTTATGACAAATTTCCCTTCCTCTGCAACTTTAACATCACCGAAAAGTGACGCCATAAGAGCATACACCACCTTTTGGGCAACCTTTTCTGTCTCTTCTTTGGTCTTCACTGCTCCTCTTCATATGTCAGTCCACTATATCTCTTTTTCAGCTCATGCCGATTTCCCTCAGACAAGCAACTTTTTGGATGAACTTCGGCCACCAAATATTATTCTTGTACATGGTGCAGCAAATGAAATGTCAAGGCTTAAACAGAAACTTATTACTCAGTTTGATGGTACAAATACGAAAATTGTGTCTCCCAAGAATTGCCAATCAGTCGAGATGTATTTCACTTGTGAGAAGATGGCCAAGACTATTGGCAGGCTGGCAGAAAAAGTACCAGAAGGTGGAGAGTCTTCCGGTGGCTTACTTGTGAAGAAGGGATTCACATATCAGATTATGGCTCCTGAAGATCTCCGTGTGTTCACACAGTTATCTACAGCTAACATCACTCAGCGCGTCGCAGTCCCTTACTCTGGTTCTTTTGAAGTCATAAGGTACAGACTGAAGCAAATATACGAGAGCGTGGAGTCAGCAACAGAAGATTCTGATGTTCCAGCATTGATCGTGCATGAAAGAGTGACGGTTCGCCTAGATTCAGAAAGTTATGTTACACTGCAGTGGTCATCTGATCCCATCAGTGACATGGTGTCTGATTCTGTGGTGGCCATGATCTTGAACATCGGTCGGGAAGGTCCCAAAGTTGTTCCGGTTGAAGCAGCAGTGAAGACCAAAGAAGAGACAGAAAAGGTTGCCCAAAAGGTGGTGTATGCTCTTATGGCGTCACTTTTCGGTGATGTTAAAGTTGCAGAGGAAGGGAAATTTGTCATAACTGTATAGGGAAATGTGGCACACTTGGATGGGAGGAGTGGCGATGTTGAATGTGACAATGCTACACTGAAGGAACCGATCAAGACTGCATTCCGTCGCATACAGGGTGTGGTGAGACCAATGCCACTTTCAGCCTCTTGATAACTTGTTTGGCATTTCAGGCTCCCAAATGCCTTGTACTGCATTCTTGTTGTACTCACTCGAATTGCCAATGCTTTGCTGTTCCAAATTCTGTTTTGCTCTGTTCCATGCAATCTTGTGAAGCAAAGTTGCTGCTGCAAGATAAAAGGAGTTGGCCACTTGTCGTTTATCCATTATTCGGGCTAAACGGTCAATTAAACAGGATAAACGGCCAATTCGATGGGATACAGTCGATTAGACGGAAACGACACACCGCTTTGTAGCGTTTACATGGTGTTTAAGTGGGCTAAACGACCGTTCAGATGATACTGCCCTGTTTCTCTTTTCGTATCCACTCAATTTCAAAGTTTCTGTATTTACTCCACCTTTCTAGTATGCATTAGAATATTTATCAACAAAAAGGGAATACAAATGCATATAACCACAAATCAATCTACACAACTTAGGTATCACACTGTAAAATTCGGAAGCACACGAACTTATGAATCAGTCTATGAAACTGTACATTGCTCCTTCCCTATTCCCCTGCAACTGCAAGAACAACAGGAACCCCTTACTCACCGGCCGATTCTGAATGGAAATTTCTGATGCCTGGACGCACGCATCATCAGTCATCAGAGAGGTCATGATGAGGAACGGGCACAGGGAAGGCAAGCCAGCGCCTTGGAAGCGAAGCTGCTCTTGCTCTTGTCCTTGTCCTTGTCCTTTCCCGACGACGGCTTCACCGTGGGGATGTGGGAGCCGTCCTCGCCGCGCTTCTTGCATTTTTCGCACTCGTCCCGGAAGGCCTTGAAGGCGTTGACGCAGTACCTGGCCGCCTCCGCCACCGTCATGCCCTCCACGAGCTTGTGCGGGTACGAGTCCTTGGTGTGGTCGCCGTTGAGCACCGCGGCGAGCTGCACCAGCTCCTCCTGGAACTCCGACAGCGGGGCGTGCTCCGCCGCCGCCGTCCGCCGCAGCTTCACTGGCTCAGGCAGGGTGACTGCATGGTGCATGCACATGAGCACATCATCAGTGTCAGTCATGCATGTCACTACTACACACCAGCTACTGATCGAGTACTGAAGACGTACGTGGGCAGTCGGTGCGCGGCGTGTCGCGCGTGAGGACGCAGTCGAAGGTGCCGGCCCAGGCATCGCGCTTGGTGAGGAAGCTCCTGAGGTTGAAGAGCTTCTTGACGGTGGCCGGGATGGAGGAGTGCTCGAACTCCGACGTCGGGTAAGGCCCCGACGGCGGCCCGTGCAGCACGGTCCCGGGCTCGATCCACGGCGACACCAGCAGCGCCGGGACGCGGACGCCGAGGCGGTCGAAGCCGAAGAAGAAGGGCGCGGCGCTGACGATGCCGTCGGGGCTGGGCACGACGCCGGCGCCGGCGGGCGTGGGCACGTGGTCGTAGAACCCGCCGTGCTCGTCGTAGGTGACGACGAGGAGCGTCTCCTCCCACTGCGGGCCCGACCGCAGCGCCTCGTACACCTCCTTGACGAACCGCTGGCCCTCGGCCACGTCGTGGGAAGGGTGGTCGTCGTTCCCCGGGAGGATCTCGAGGTCGAAGTAGCGCTGCTCCACGACGACGTAGCTGGGCAGCTTCCCCTCCCGGCAGTGGCGCCGGAACTCGAGGTCGAAGGCGTGGAAGCTGCCGGCGTACTTGAGCTGCCGGAGGTTCCGGTAGAAGAGCGTCGACGGCGGGTACTGGTAGTAGACGCCGAAGGAGAAGCCCTCGTCGTGGAGCGCGTCGAAGATGGTCCGCTGCGGGAGCCCCGCCACCAGCGCCTTGGTGTCGTTGCTGACGAGCCCGTGGGAGGTGGCCGAGTGCACGAACAGCCGGTTGGGCTGCGTCGACGCCGGGTTGGACGCGAACCACCGGTCGCAGACGGCGAACTCCTTCACCAGCTCGCGGTACACGGGCACGGCGTCGGGGCGGAACCCGCTCATGACGGTGCCGGACATGCCGGGCCTCTCCTTCTCGGCCTGCTGCGCGAAGCCGGACATGGGCGGGGACGGGACGCCCGGCGGGGTGATGGGCGTTGTGGCGGCGTCGACGAAGGGTGTCCCGTAGACCTGCTCGTAGATGGCCTGCATGGAATGGCCCGGGTCCGGGTCCACGTACTCGGCGCCGTCGCTGAAGCGGACGGCGCGGGAGGTCGGGTCGGACGCGTCCACGTGGTTGGTCTCGACGCCCGTCACGCCGTCGATGTCCGGGTTGAGAGACTTCATCCACCCCAGCATGTGGTCGAAGGAGCGGTTCTCCTGCACCAGCACCACCACCGTCTTGATCTTGTTGTTACTCCTGATCCCAGCCGCCGCCGCCGCCGCCGCCGCCGCCGCCGCCGCCGCCGCCGGTGCCGCCGCCATTGTTGCTCGCTTCTCTACTACACAAGTGCTTGCTGTTTGTTTTCTTCCTTCTCGGTGGATGGATGCTTACATCGATCGGTGGACAATGCAAAATATATGTGCTAGCTAGGTAGCAGGATTAGTCCAACGTGCAAGGAAAAAAACCGAAGACGAGGGAAGGAAGGTCGTTGTTGACGTAGCATTGGACATGAGCCAAAAGAAGAAGAGGAAGACAAGCAAGATGGCACCCAGCTCGGACGCTTGTCTGGCAAGCATCTTATCATCAGAAGAGTTTCAGACACACACACGCATGGTTTCGTATTCTGATATGACAACAACAAGAGAGGAAGCTAGAACAATGGAATGCATGCATGGACGTACACGCATCGAAGAGAAGACGGAGGACGCCGGAAGACGCGAGCGACAGAGAAGCGTCCTTGTCGGCCGTCTCCGTCGCCATTGCTCAGAGTAGGGGGGCGGATGTATATATGGCCATGTGGGTCCCAGTAAAATATTGAAAACAAGTTATAACTATCAGATTTCGGCCTGTTCGTTTATCTTATTTTCAGCTTGTTTTAACTTATTTTAACTTATTCACTCTCACAGAACACTATTAAATCAGCCGAAATCAGCCAGCTTGTTTCTACCTTATTTGCACCCCCAAACCCAAATCTTTGCACCCGCAGCCCAGCTTAGCCATTGGCGACAGCCTAAACAATCGAGCAACTCTCAGCAAGCACCAGGTAGCCTACGCACAAAATAAATCCGTGTGCGGCCGCATTGTCCCTGACGCTCACACGCTGCAACATTTCGCATTTGCCCCTGACGCATAGCCTCCTTCCTAACCTCTTGCGCACCGCTCACGTGGCACTGTTGTCTAGGCAATAAACACGTAGGAGCTGAGGCATCCAAGCAACCAGGAGTGCAGTCTGCCGTGGCGCCCACACTTTTGCTCATCACCAATCACAAGACAAAGCAATAAGAGATTTCAAAGATTCTCTTAACTCTTTCAGTTTCCATCAATCTAAGCATCAAATTTGGTTTCAGTTTTATGGTTCTTGGTTCTTTGTGCTTGTCCAGATTCTAGGGTTAGGTTGATGAATTTTTTATTATTTATATGATACCCCTCCGTCCCATAATAAATAACTTTCCAAGATTTAAAATTTGTCAAAAGATAACATTCTACAAAAAAAGATGAGACACTACATTCCAATAATTTGTCTTCAATTTTTTAGAAAGTTATTTATTTTGGGAACAGAGGGAGTATTTCATAATTTGAATATTCTTGTCGCTCCTAGGATACATATGGAGAGGGTTTTCAAAGAAAAGCACGAGACTGTGGTACTGCAAGGAATCATTCTATAAATTCTTTTCTTAAAATTAAATGGTTTGTTCTTTTTTTATTTGGGTTCCTGAGGATCTTGTGGTTGAGGATTGCATTTTGCCAATATCTATAATCTTTTGTTTCTAATTGTAGCATTCTCTAACTCTATTTTGGTAAATATTGAGCATAATTTCCACTATTTCATTATTAATGTACAACATTAATGCTTGTTTTCATTTTTAATGCTAAAATATTGCCAATAATATTATTAAGTTACACTGTTGCTTTGACATTTAGTAGCACTGTCGCACCCCCTCCATATTTCTCTAGCTCCGCCCCTGGCAGAGAGATTTCTTTGGCCTGTGGAACTATGCGGAGGCCGCCGCCGACCATTGTTGACCCCATTTGTTGGGCTGCTGCTTTTGGATTTGCTTGGCATTCCAAGGTAAGCCAAGAAAAGATAGAGACCTCAGACCACAAGCAACAAGTCCAACAAACAAACAGATGATGGATCCACAGCAGCTGCTTAGCTAGGCGTGAGGCGTCCGATCCATCCACCATCAGTTCTGTACTGTACTGTGCTTTTCAGCTCCGTGCAGCGACCTGCAGGTGCAGCAGAGAAACCACCGGATCCAACCACCATCACTTGCTTTGGCGTCCGGCAAAAGGGTGGTTTCAGTTTCAGGCATCCTTTCATTTCATCGTTTCGCAATCTGCATACCATCATTTTTCTTCTAACACATCGCCGTCAACCCAGAGTGTCGTTATCAGCTGATTAATTTGTTCATAAACCATAAGCATCCATTCCTGTTGATGCAAGCATATTCTCTGTTAGCGTAGCAGTGCGAACTATCAAAATGCTGATCTGTTTAGTTTTAGGTTTTAGCTTCTTATTACACAGAACTTGCAGTAGCTCATCAGTGAGTGAAAAATTCATCAGCCATGCCTTTTTCTTTTTAGAAAAAAAAATCAAAGTGGTAGAGAACTGAAAGATCAAATGGAAGGAAACAAGCTGGCTGATTTCGGCTGATTTAATAGTGTTCTGTGAGAGTGAATAAGTTAAAATAAGTTAAAACAAGCTGAAAATAAGATAAACGAACAGGCCGAAATCTGATAGTTATAACTTGTTTTCAATATTTTACTGGGACCCACATGGCCATATATACATCCGCCCCCCTACTCTGAGCAATGGCGACGGAGACGGCCGACAAGGACGCTTCTCTGTCGCTCGCGTCTTCCGGCGTCCTCCGTCTTCTCTTCGATGCGTGTACGTCCATGCATGCATTCCATTGTTCTAGCTTCCTCTCTTGTTGTTGTCATATCAGAATACGAAACCATGCGTGTGTGTGTCTGAAACTCTTCTGATGATAAGATGCTTGCCAGACAAGCGTCCGAGCTGGGTGCCATCTTGCTTGTCTTCCTCTTCTTCTTTTGGCTCATGTCCAATGCTACGTCAACAACGACCTTCCTTCCCTCGTCTTCGGTTTTTTTCCTTGCACGTTGGACTAATCCTGCTACCTAGCTAGCACATATATTTTGCATTGTCCACCGATCGATGTAAGCATCCATCCACCGAGAAGGAAGAAAACAAACAGCAAGCACTTGTGTAGTAGAGAAGCGAGCAACAATGGCGGCGGCACCGGCGGCGGCGGCGGCGGCGGCGGCGGCGGCGGCGGCGGCGGCTGGGATCAGGAGTAACAACAAGATCAAGACGGTGGTGGTGCTGGTGCAGGAGAACCGCTCCTTCGACCACATGCTGGGGTGGATGAAGTCTCTCAACCCGGACATCGACGGCGTGACGGGCGTCGAGACCAACCACGTGGACGCGTCCGACCCGACCTCCCGCGCCGTCCGCTTCAGCGACGGCGCCGAGTACGTGGACCCGGACCCGGGCCATTCCATGCAGGCCATCTACGAGCAGGTCTACGGGACACCCTTCGTCGACGCCGCCACAACGCCCATCACCCCGCCGGGCGTCCCGTCCCCGCCCATGTCCGGCTTCGCGCAGCAGGCCGAGAAGGAGAGGCCCGGCATGTCCGGCACCGTCATGAGCGGGTTCCGCCCCGACGCCGTGCCCGTGTACCGCGAGCTGGTGAAGGAGTTCGCCGTCTGCGACCGGTGGTTCGCGTCCAACCCGGCGTCGACGCAGCCCAACCGGCTGTTCGTGCACTCGGCCACCTCCCACGGGCTCGTCAGCAACGACACCAAGGCGCTGGTGGCGGGGCTCCCGCAGCGGACCATCTTCGACGCGCTCCACGACGAGGGCTTCTCCTTCGGCGTCTACTACCAGTACCCGCCGTCGACGCTCTTCTACCGGAACCTCCGGCAGCTCAAGTACGCCGGCAGCTTCCACGCCTTCGACCTCGAGTTCCGGCGCCACTGCCGGGAGGGGAAGCTGCCCAGCTACGTCGTCGTGGAGCAGCGCTACTTCGACCTCGAGATCCTCCCGGGGAACGACGACCACCCTTCCCACGACGTGGCCGAGGGCCAGCGGTTCGTCAAGGAGGTGTACGAGGCGCTGCGGTCGGGCCCGCAGTGGGAGGAGACGCTCCTCGTCGTCACCTACGACGAGCACGGCGGGTTCTACGACCACGTGCCCACGCCCGCCGGCGCCGGCGTCGTGCCCAGCCCCGACGGCATCGTCAGCGCCGCGCCCTTCTTCTTCGGCTTCGACCGCCTCGGCGTCCGCGTCCCGGCGCTGCTGGTGTCGCCGTGGATCGAGCCCGGGACCGTGCTGCACGGGCCGCCGTCGGGGCCTTACCCGACGTCGGAGTTCGAGCACTCCTCCATCCCGGCCACCGTCAAGAAGCTCTTCAACCTCAGGAGCTTCCTCACCAAGCGCGATGCCTGGGCCGGCACCTTCGACTGCGTCCTCACGCGCGACACGCCGCGCACCGACTGCCCACGTACGTCTTCAGTACTCGATCAGTAGCTGGTGTGTAGTAGTGACATGCATGACTGACACTGATGATGTGCTCATGTGCATGCACCATGCAGTCACCCTGCCTGAGCCAGTGAAGCTGCGGCGGACGGCGGCGGCGGAGCACGCCCCGCTGTCGGAGTTCCAGGAGGAGCTGGTGCAGCTCGCCGCGGTGCTCAACGGCGACCACACCAAGGACTCGTACCCGCACAAGCTCGTGGAGGGCATGACGGTGGCGGAGGCGGCCAGGTACTGCGTCAACGCCTTCAAGGCCTTCCGGGACGAGTGCGAAAAATGCAAGAAGCGCGGCGAGGACGGCTCCCACATCCCCACGGTGAAGCCGTCGTCGGGAAAGGACAAGGACAAGGACAAGAGCAAGAGCAGCTTCGCTTCCAAGGCGCTGGCTTGCCTTCCCTGTGCCCGTTCCTCATCATGACCTCTCTGATGACTGATGATGCGTGCGTCCAGGCATCAGAAATTTCCATTCAGAATCGGCCGGTGAGTAAGGGGTTCCTGTTGTTCTTGCAGTTGCAGGGGAATAGGGAAGGAGCAATGTACAGTTTCATAGACTGATTCATAAGTTCGTGTGCTTCCGAATTTTACAGTGTGATACCTAAGTTGTGTAGATTGATTTGTGGTTATATGCATTTGTATTCCCTTTTTGTTGATAAATATTCTAATGCATACTAGAAAGGTGGAGTAAATACAGAAACTTTGAAATTGAGTGGATACGAAAAGAGAAACAGGGCAGTATCATCTGAACGGTCGTTTAGCCCACTTAAACACCATGTAAACGCTACAAAGCGGTGTGTCGTTTCCGTCTAATCGACTGTATCCCATCGAATTGGCCGTTTATCCTGTTTAATTGACCGTTTAGCCCGAATAATGGATAAACGACAAGTGGCCAACTCCTTTTATCTTGCAGCAGCAACTTTGCTTCACAAGATTGCATGGAACAGAGCAAAACAGAATTTGGAACAGCAAAGCATTGGCAATTCGAGTGAGTACAACAAGAATGCAGTACAAGGCATTTGGGAGCCTGAAATGCCAAACAAGTTATCAAGAGGCTGAAAGTGGCATTGGTCTCACCACACCCTGTATGCGACGGAATGCAGTCTTGATCGGTTCCTTCAGTGTAGCATTGTCACATTCAACATCGCCACTCCTCCCATCCAAGTGTGCCACATTTCCCTCTACAGTTATGACAAATTTCCCTTCCTCTGCAACTTTAACATCACCGAAAAGTGACGCCATAAGAGCATACACCACCTTTTGGGCAACCTTTTCTGTCTCTTCTTTGGTCTTCACTGCTGCTTCAACCGGAACAACTTTGGGACCTTCCCGACCGATGTTCAAGATCATGGCCACCACAGAATCAGACACCATGTCACTGATGGGATCAGATGACCACTGCAGTGTAACATAACTTTCTGAATCTAGGCGAACCGTCACTCTTTCATGCACGATCAATGCTGGAACATCAGAATCTTCTGTTGCTGACTCCACGCTCTCGTATATTTGCTTCAGTCTGTACCTTATGACTTCAAAAGAACCAGAGTAAGGGACTGCGACGCGCTGAGTGATGTTAGCTGTAGATAACTGTGTGAACACACGGAGATCTTCAGGAGCCATAATCTGATATGTGAATCCCTTCTTCACAAGTAAGCCACCGGAAGACTCTCCACCTTCTGGTACTTTTTCTGCCAGCCTGCCAATAGTCTTGGCCATCTTCTCACAAGTGAAATACATCTCGACTGATTGGCAATTCTTGGGAGACACAATTTTCGTATTTGTACCATCAAACTGAGTAATAAGTTTCTGTTTAAGCCTTGACATTTCATTTGCTGCACCATGTACAAGAATAATATTTGGTGGCCGAAGTTCATCCAAAAAGTTGCTTGTCTGAGGGAAATCGGCATGAGCTGAAAAAGAGATATAGTGGACTGACATATGAAGAGGAGCAGTGAGCCCATTAGCTAGCGTCACTTCTCTTGGCTCGTTGATAATGGTCTTTGCAAGGGTCCCCTCCACAACATAACCTGGAATAACACAAGCATTCTTCTTATCTGTGCACCACTTATCGAAAAGCTGCCTAGAGAGACCACTCTGAAGACCACCTGGACTAGCCATCACCACTGAAGGACCCACATCATGAAAGTTATCAATGCTATTCAAGGACTCGATATGCTTGAAATGGAACGGATTGGATTGTGCAAACTGGTTCCGTATCCTTTCATTCATGGAGTTTATGTATGTCTGGTAGACAGCCATGCACCTCTTGGCAAGAGGGGAAGCGTAATAGATAGGAATCTTATGGAGCTCTGGGTGTTTGGACCAATACTCATCGAGGATAAGTAACAGTTCTTGTGCTCTGCCAAGTGCATATGCCGGGATAAGAACACGGCCCCCCTGTGAAACATTATTGTGAATGACCTCAGTAAAGCGCTTCTCACGTACAATCCGGGGTTGATGTTGCTGTATACCATAGGTTGACTCGATAATGCAAATATCTGGGGAGAACTGTGGGAGCTCAGCAGCTCGTAGGTGGCGGTCTTCTTCGCGGGAGTAGTCACCGGTATAAAGAATGCGCACACCAGCAATATCCACCATGAACATGGCGGCACCAAGTACATGGCCAGCAGTGTAGCACCAGAAGCGTATCCCATTAACTTCCAATGTCTGGTGGAAATCTATAACCTGCAAAGCACTTTTAGATTAACAAAAATATGCATTGCCCGAATAAAGTAGCCTTCGGAACAGCAGGAGCAGAATTCTGTATTTTCTTTAAAGAAGATAAATAGATGACGTTTGGAGGGGAGTGGGGAGGATGAGAATATAATGTATCATAAGCAGTACCAATTATGATGGTTGTTTGCCATTCATGGCTGCACTAACATGATCACTTACAAGGGATAAGACAGGTTCTACCTTGAAGAGGCCAGATTAAACATAGAGGGATGAAACATGATTTCACAATGGAAAATCGTATATAAACCATAGATATATATTCTACTAGGAGACAACTTCGTCACCTTAAAAACACACATTGTCTCCTCTGTCTAATATAGCTGCCCTGAATAAAAGAAAGTAAAAATTTTATCTGTCGTCAAGTCACTATATCTAAATCAACACACCATATGCAACACCCTGTTTCCTGCTGCGGAAAGAGAAACACCTAAAAAGTAATGTCGTAATATACCTCAATCTTCTCCATGGAGCGAGCAATGTCACTCTCATCATATAGCATATCCTCCACGGACACTTTGCTGACTTTGACATAATCTGAAAGCAGCAGCTTGTAAATAGCCTTTGTGGCATGGGTCATAAACACCCGGCCCTTGAATGTAGTCTGCAGAAATTACTCACAAATTTCAGCACCAAATAGCATCAAAACGACAATTTTGCAGCACCACTAGCGCAAATTCACAGGCATTACCTTCTCCAAGAAGTACGGCAGTGAGGCAGCGTGGTCCAAGTGAAAGCTGAAATGTTTAATTGAGTAAAGTCCACAGGCGGTCCTTAAACTTGCGCCTTTGTGTCATCCCGGTCCTTGTACTCTCAAAATGCATTTTTATGTCCCTAATCATTGTTCGAGTCTCAAAGCTGGTCCAAACAGGTCTGGACTCTCCACGCGTGACCGTGGGTGGACATGGGCATGGCTGGACCGGACTTCTACAAGCGCACCACATTCCAAGACCCTGTCGACCTAGGAACTTTGTGACTATGTCCCGTTAGATTCGAGATCTCACCTCCCCGCGACCATGGTGGGCTACCTATTTGGCTAGCAACGGCGACAAGGGCCAGCACGAGCTCCCGGACGTTCTCCCACAGCTAGTTTGGATGCTGGAGGCAAGGTCTATGGCCTAGCGTGACCCTCGGCTTGTGTGCTATCCGTGCTCCTCGTCGCGTTGAGCGAGGCATTGCGGGTACGGTTGAGTTGCTGGACCATGCGGACGCTCCAGGCTTGGGCATGCTGGTTTCGGTGCATCTTGCTATCTTAGCACTCCACATCACCCACCACCACAGCGGTGGCAGCCACGTCCATGATGTAGAGCTTCTCGGTGTTGTTCCAGTGGGGGTCCTACAAGACGTCATGCACACTGGCGGCCTTGCCCGTCCTCCTCGATCGTGTGTCCATTGGGGAGCTCAAAGTGGTGGCGATGCCATTGATAGGTGCTATGGAGGCGTAGAGGTGGCGGAGGATGAGTGGGGTGACGATGGTTTTTGACCGTGGTGCGCTTGTAGAAGTCCGGTCCAGCCATGCCCATGTCCACCCACGGTCACGCGTGGAGAGTCCAGACCTGTTTGGACCAGCTTTGAGACTCGAACAATGATTAGGGACATAAAAATGCATTTTGAGAGTACAAGGACCGGGATGACACAAAGGCGCAAGTTTAAGGACCGCCTGTGGACTTTACTCAATTAAACATTTCAGCTTTCACTTGGACCACGCTGCCTCACTGCCGTACTTCTTGGAGAAGGTAATGCCTGTGAATTTGCGCTAGTGGTGCTGCAAAATTGTCGTTTTGATGCTATTTGGTGCTGAAATTTGTGAGTAATTTCTGCAGACTACATTCAAGGGCCGGGTGTTTATGACCCATGCCACAAAGGCTATTTACAAGCTGCTGCTTTCAGATTATGTCAAAGTCAGCAAAGTGTCCGTGGAGGATATGCTATATGATGAGAGTGACATTGCTCGCTCCATGGAGAAGATTGAGGTATATTACGACATTACTTTTTAGGTGTTTCTCTTTCCGCAGCAGGAAACAGGGTGTTGCATATGGTGTGTTGATTTAGATATAGTGACTTGACGACAGATAAAATTTTTACTTTCTTTTATTCAGGGCAGCTATATTAGACAGAGGAGACAATGTGTGTTTTTAAGGTGACGAAGTTGTCTCCTAGTAGAATATATATCTATGGTTTATATACGATTTTCCATTGTGAAATCATGTTTCATCCCTCTATGTTTAATCTGGCCTCTTCAAGGTAGAACCTGTCTTATCCCTTGTAAGTGATCATGTTAGTGCAGCCATGAATGGCAAACAACCATCATAATTGGTACTGCTTATGATACATTATATTCTCATCCTCCCCACTCCCCTCCAAACGTCATCTATTTATCTTCTTTAAAGAAAATACAGAATTCTGCTCCTGCTGTTCCGAAGGCTACTTTATTCGGGCAATGCATATTTTTGTTAATCTAAAAGTGCTTTGCAGGTTATAGATTTCCACCAGACATTGGAAGTTAATGGGATACGCTTCTGGTGCTACACTGCTGGCCATGTACTTGGTGCCGCCATGTTCATGGTGGATATTGCTGGTGTGCGCATTCTTTATACCGGTGACTACTCCCGCGAAGAAGACCGCCACCTACGAGCTGCTGAGCTCCCACAGTTCTCCCCAGATATTTGCATTATCGAGTCAACCTATGGTATACAGCAACATCAACCCCGGATTGTACGTGAGAAGCGCTTTACTGAGGTCATTCACAATAATGTTTCACAGGGGGGCCGTGTTCTTATCCCGGCATATGCACTTGGCAGAGCACAAGAACTGTTACTTATCCTCGATGAGTATTGGTCCAAACACCCAGAGCTCCATAAGATTCCTATCTATTACGCTTCCCCTCTTGCCAAGAGGTGCATGGCTGTCTACCAGACATACATAAACTCCATGAATGAAAGGATACGGAACCAGTTTGCACAATCCAATCCGTTCCATTTCAAGCATATCGAGTCCTTGAATAGCATTGATAACTTTCATGATGTGGGTCCTTCAGTGGTGATGGCTAGTCCAGGTGGTCTTCAGAGTGGTCTCTCTAGGCAGCTTTTCGATAAGTGGTGCACAGATAAGAAGAATGCTTGTGTTATTCCAGGTTATGTTGTGGAGGGGACCCTTGCAAAGACCATTATCAACGAGCCAAGAGAAGTGACGCTAGCTAATGGGCTCACTGCTCCTCTTCATATGTCAGTCCACTATATCTCTTTTTCAGCTCATGCCGATTTCCCTCAGACAAGCAACTTTTTGGATGAACTTCGGCCACCAAATATTATTCTTGTACATGGTGCAGCAAATGAAATGTCAAGGCTTAAACAGAAACTTATTACTCAGTTTGATGGTACAAATACGAAAATTGTGTCTCCCAAGAATTGCCAATCAGTCGAGATGTATTTCACTTGTGAGAAGATGGCCAAGACTATTGGCAGGCTGGCAGAAAAAGTACCAGAAGGTGGAGAGTCTTCCGGTGGCTTACTTGTGAAGAAGGGATTCACATATCAGATTATGGCTCCTGAAGATCTCCGTGTGTTCACACAGTTATCTACAGCTAACATCACTCAGCGCGTCGCAGTCCCTTACTCTGGTTCTTTTGAAGTCATAAGGTACAGACTGAAGCAAATATACGAGAGCGTGGAGTCAGCAACAGAAGATTCTGATGTTCCAGCATTGATCGTGCATGAAAGAGTGACGGTTCGCCTAGATTCAGAAAGTTATGTTACACTGCAGTGGTCATCTGATCCCATCAGTGACATGGTGTCTGATTCTGTGGTGGCCATGATCTTGAACATCGGTCGGGAAGGTCCCAAAGTTGTTCCGGTTGAAGCAGCAGTGAAGACCAAAGAAGAGACAGAAAAGGTTGCCCAAAAGGTGGTGTATGCTCTTATGGCGTCACTTTTCGGTGATGTTAAAGTTGCAGAGGAAGGGAAATTTGTCATAACTGTAGAGGGAAATGTGGCACACTTGGATGGGAGGAGTGGCGATGTTGAATGTGACAATGCTACACTGAAGGAACCGATCAAGACTGCATTCCGTCGCATACAGGGTGTGGTGAGACCAATGCCACTTTCAGCCTCTTGATAACTTGTTTGGCATTTCAGGCTCCCAAATGCCTTGTACTGCATTCTTGTTGTACTCACTCGAATTGCCAATGCTTTGCTGTTCCAAATTCTGTTTTGCTCTGTTCCATGCAATCTTGTGAAGCAAAGTTGCTGCTGCAAGATAAAAGGAGTTGGCCACTTGTCGTTTATCCATTATTCGGGCTAAACGGTCAATTAAACAGGATAAACGGCCAATTCGATGGGATACAGTCGATTAGACGGAAACGACACACCGCTTTGTAGCGTTTACATGGTGTTTAAGTGGGCTAAACGACCGTTCAGATGATACTGCCCTGTTTCTCTTTTCGTATCCACTCAATTTCAAAGTTTCTGTATTTACTCCACCTTTCTAGTATGCATTAGAATATTTATCAACAAAAAGGGAATACAAATGCATATAACCACAAATCAATCTACACAACTTAGGTATCACACTGTAAAATTCGGAAGCACACGAACTTATGAATCAGTCTATGAAACTGTACATTGCTCCTTCCCTATTCCCCTGCAACTGCAAGAACAACAGGAACCCCTTACTCACCGGCCGATTCTGAATGGAAATTTCTGATGCCTGGACGCACGCATCATCAGTCATCAGAGAGGTCATGATGAGGAACGGGCACAGGGAAGGCAAGCCAGCGCCTTGGAAGCGAAGCTGCTCTTGCTCTTGTCCTTGTCCTTGTCCTTTCCCGACGACGGCTTCACCGTGGGGATGTGGGAGCCGTCCTCGCCGCGCTTCTTGCATTTTTCGCACTCGTCCCGGAAGGCCTTGAAGGCGTTGACGCAGTACCTGGCCGCCTCCGCCACCGTCATGCCCTCCACGAGCTTGTGCGGGTACGAGTCCTTGGTGTGGTCGCCGTTGAGCACCGCGGCGAGCTGCACCAGCTCCTCCTGGAACTCCGACAGCGGGGCGTGCTCCGCCGCCGCCGTCCGCCGCAGCTTCACTGGCTCAGGCAGGGTGACTGCATGGTGCATGCACATGAGCACATCATCAGTGTCAGTCATGCATGTCACTACTACACACCAGCTACTGATCGAGTACTGAAGACGTACGTGGGCAGTCGGTGCGCGGCGTGTCGCGCGTGAGGACGCAGTCGAAGGTGCCGGCCCAGGCATCGCGCTTGGTGAGGAAGCTCCTGAGGTTGAAGAGCTTCTTGACGGTGGCCGGGATGGAGGAGTGCTCGAACTCCGACGTCGGGTAAGGCCCCGACGGCGGCCCGTGCAGCACGGTCCCGGGCTCGATCCACGGCGACACCAGCAGCGCCGGGACGCGGACGCCGAGGCGGTCGAAGCCGAAGAAGAAGGGCGCGGCGCTGACGATGCCGTCGGGGCTGGGCACGACGCCGGCGCCGGCGGGCGTGGGCACGTGGTCGTAGAACCCGCCGTGCTCGTCGTAGGTGACGACGAGGAGCGTCTCCTCCCACTGCGGGCCCGACCGCAGCGCCTCGTACACCTCCTTGACGAACCGCTGGCCCTCGGCCACGTCGTGGGAAGGGTGGTCGTCGC
>JAHUYU010002965.1:0-22721 GCA_030439765.1 Tripidium arundinaceum
ACCCCAAGGCTCTATTACCCAACACCAATATACTTCATAATCTACCATGATACGAGGCAAAACCTTTGGCCTGGCCAAAGTTAAATTGTTTTGCTTGCTGTTCTATCCACGGATTTAACCCAACAAGCCGGGGGCTGAGCCCGTGCAGGTTTTTCGGCCACGTCGCCCCAAATTCACCGAGCGTGTCCACGTCGGTCGCGGCCCCTTCCCATTCGTCCACCGCGGCTTCGCTTCGTTCGTTTTTTTTGGTGAACCCGGTTTCCGGTCGCGGCTCGGTCACGCCTTAGCCTCTCCTCACGCGTTGCGGCCTTATCCGCTCCACGGTCCTTCCTCTCTTCTTTTGCTTCCTCGCCGCCGCCTGCGCCTTCGTCCTGCCCTCGTCTTCTTCGCTCCGCCTTCGTTCTCTCCGCTCCGTCGTCCACTGCGGTGCCCTCTGCCCTTTGGTGCGGCCTCTGCTACTGTGCTGCCGCCCATTCGTCACGCCGCCGTGCCGCCGGCGCGCCCGTGCCGTGCCCGGGTGTCCGCGCTAGGGGGTTGGCCCCTCGTTTCCGTCTGGTGCTGCGGTCGCCGCCGTTCGTGTTTGCGGTTGCCGGCGTCGGTCCTCGCCTCTTCATCCGCCGTCTGCAGCCGCGGCCTTTCCCTCCTGCTTCCGCCGTGGTCCGCGTGCTCGGCCCCTGCTGTCGGTGTTGGCGGCCGATTTGGATTTCCAGCGCTCCTCAGGTTGTACTTCCGCTTCCTCCACCTCTCTCTTATGTCGTGGGTACTGCATTGTTAATTCCAGATAGAACACTTACAACTTGCAACATGAAAACATTTGCTAGAACGGAAGACTGGAACATATGAAATATTTGGAACATGCTGTTGCAACATATGTGTGAAACATATGCAACATTTAGATCAAAACCCTTGCAACATACGTCTAGAACAGATGAAACATTTCAAACAAACTCTTACAATATGGCTTTAAAACACTTGCAACATATGAAACATCCTCGATCTACTTTTACAACATCCATATAAAACAACTACCCTCCAGCTCTTCTCCATCACGGTCACGATGATTCCGCGACAAAAGCATGAACAGTCTGCGCACAGTCACCGGTACTGACTGACTCCGACCGCGATCCGCAGACTAGAGATCTGCAGGAGCGTTTGCGTTTTCCCCGGACGAGCACGAGCTGGACCTCGCTCGCTCAGTAGCTCGACCCCAGAACGCAGCTGCAGCCCTGCGTCTGCGTCTGCGTCGCATCGCGCCAGGAAATCCCCGATCGAGTCGTTTTTCTTCGGGCGTGGTGTGGAAGTGGAACGCGGCCGGCCTCGTGTCGTGCATCGCTGCCGCCTGCATCGAATCGCATCTCCTCCTCCTACATGCCATGTGCGCCACACCTGCCTGGATGCCTGTCCCTGCCTGTCTCCAGTTGCCTGTCTCCTGTCACAAGTTCGGCAGGAACAGGCTCGAGATGGCCACTGCTCCGGAAGGCGGAAGGAGTCGTCAGAGACAGAGAGGATCCGTCGGTTGGGTGTAAAATCGAATCCTACCTGTATCACATGACGCCGATCGAGTTTTCTAGTGTGCGTGCGTATGCGCGCCACGCTAGCTGCTTGCCGCTGCCGTGGCGGGGCAGTCCGTTGCCCGTTGGCACTTGGGCAGTTGGCGACGGTCACATGCCTGTGACTGTGAATCTGCTGCTGCCGGTTCCCTCTCATTCCCCGGCGACGCGCGACTAAAAAACTCGGCGCCGGCTACATGCACATAATTTAACGGTCTAGCACGGCATGGCCGGCTGACTTTTGCCGCCGGCTCATGTGCGGATTCCGTAGCGTAGCCAACCCGCAACCAGGCAGCCAAGCGCTGGCCTCCAGCTCTGTTCCGTTTCTTCCCTTCCGAATATGCGATGGATGAAACAAGAAGAGAAACCGGCAACGTCGAGTCGAGATCCACCCATGTTGCATGGGTCGATCTCGACTCGCGCAAGCATGGTGGTGGTCAGGCGGGCAAGCTGGGACATGGGAGAGGACACATGGTGGCCACTCAGGCACTGTGCTGTCACATGGAGATGGAGGCATGGAGCGGAGGAGGAAGGAAGGGGCCCCCTGGCCAGTGCCATGCTGCATGCATGCATGCCCCTGCTGCTCGAACGCTCCATCTCAAATGGGCACTGAACCGATTGATGCTGATGCAACAGTTTGGACGGACCATATGTACACGTAGCCACGTACCAATATACTCCTACCATTCCCAGCTGATCACTGCTGAGCCAGCCTCTACTCGTCGTCCTCGCCGAGCCCCATCCACCGGGACCGGGTCACCGTGAGCAGAGCATCTCAGTACGCATCTGGAGACTGGAGGGGACGGCACGGAGACCCTACCTGGCCACTGCTCCTCTGCTATCCTTTCTGGCTTTCCTGCCTTTTTTTTTTCTGGTATCCTCTTCCTCGATGTGCCGTGATGTAACAAGTATTATATGTACTGAGTATGTACGTATTGCACTAGCTACAAGCCTACAGCCAACAATTTTCACGAGTAAGAAAAACAAATAAATTGCAGGACGTCGTGTCTTTCTGAGGTCCATGTAAATTACAGTCACGCGGGTTCGCACTGAGGACGGCCGGAATTGACCGGCACAGGCCCTCCCCTTCCCGGACATTGTAAATATCTGTTTTAAATATTTTAGATGTTTTAGAGGTATGCTGTAGTTGTTTTATATGGATGTTGTAAAAGTAGATCGAGGATGTTTCATATGTTGCAAGTGTTTTAAAGCCATATTGTAAGAGTTTGTTTGAAATGTTTCATCTGTTCTAGACGTATGTTGCAAGGGTTTTGATCTAAATGTTGCATATGTTTCACACATATGTTGCAACAGCATGTTCCAAATATTTCATATGTTCCAGTCTTCCGTTCTAGCAAATGTTTTCATGTTGCAAGTTGTAAGTGTTCTATCTGGATGTTGTATATATTTTCACACATATGTTACAAGTGTATGTTCCACTATTTTAGACGAATGTTGCATTCAAGTGTTTCATGTTGTTTAGAGAGTCAAGGGGCGCGGGAAAGTGATGGTGGCACAACACGGGCGCCGGGGAATGGGGCGTGGCGAGCCGGTGGCCGGCCGACATGGCGCGTGGCACACTGGGGGTCGACGGTCGGGGGCATGATGGGACGGGGCGAACAAATGGGGGTGAGGTGCGCGGATGGGGGCGGGTCGAATTGAGGCGGACGGGGCGGGTTGCGAGCGTACGGATGCGACAACGGCGCGATGCGCATGTGGGCAGGGCGAATTAGCACAGGGAGGTAGACTGTCCAGGCGCGCGCAGGAAATGACTGTCCGATGGAATCCTGTCCCGTCGGATGTCCAGGCGCCAACACGTCCCATTAGTTTAACGTGTGACTCCTTGATACCTCTCAAGGACCCCAAGGCTCTATTACCCAACACCAATATACTTCATAATCTACCATGATACGAGGCAAAACCTTTGGCCTGGCCAAAGTTAAATTGTTTTGCTTGCTGTTCTATCCACGGATTTAACCCAACAAGCCGGGGGCTGAGCCCGTGCAGGTTTTTCGGCCACGTCGCCCCAAATTCACCGAGCGTGTCCACGTCGGTCGCGGCCCCTTCCCATTCGTCCACCGCGGCTTCGCTTCGTTCGTTTTTTTTGGTGAACCCGGTTTCCGGTCGCGGCTCGGTCACGCCTTAGCCTCTCCTCACGCGTTGCGGCCTTATCCGCTCCACGGTCCTTCCTCTCTTCTTTTGCTTCCTCGCCGCCGCCTGCGCCTTCGTCCTGCCCTCGTCTTCTTCGCTCCGCCTTCGTTCTCTCCGCTCCGTCGTCCACTGCGGTGCCCTCTGCCCTTTGGTGCGGCCTCTGCTACTGTGCTGCCGCCCATTCGTCACGCCGCCGTGCCGCCGGCGCGCCCGTGCCGTGCCCGGGTGTCCGCGCTAGGGGGTTGGCCCCTCGTTTCCGTCTGGTGCTGCGGTCGCCGCCGTTCGTGTTTGCGGTTGCCGGCGTCGGTCCTCGCCTCTTCATCCGCCGTCTGCAGCCGCGGCCTTTCCCTCTGCTCCTGCTTCCCGCCGTTGGTCCGCGTTGCTCGGCCGGCCCCTGCTGTCGGTGTTGGCGGCCGATTTGGATTTCCAGCGCTCCTCAGGTTGTACTTCCGCTTCCTCCACCTCTCTCTTATGTCGTGGGTACTGCATTGTTAATTCCAGATCTCGGATTCAAGGTCTCTGAGGGGACGGCTAAGGGTTAGGCTTTAGGGATTTATGCTCAATGTTGCTGTTTGTGCGGGTAGACTCCTCTCTTGTGTTGTGGGTACCTGCCCTGTGCATTCCAGGTCTCTGATCTGGGGTCTCCGACCGGACCGCTAGGGGTTAGGGTTTACGGATTCATGCTCGGTGTCACTGTTTATAGGGTTACGATTCTCTCTTATGTTGTGGGTACCTGCGCTGTAGATTCCAGGTCTCCAATTTCAGGTCTCCCAGGGGACAGGTAGGGGTTAGGGTCTGCGGATTCATGCTAAGTGTTACTGTTTGTTATGGTTTACCTATGGTTTACATATTATGTTCAGCGAAAAAAGGTGACTGCTCTCTTTGTTTCGCAGGTTCTTTTCTCTGCATTCCAACTCTGTTTCTGCTGCCGAAACCCCTGCTTCTCATATCGCCTATGTATGCAGGGTAAGTTGTGCCGTGGGTGGTATGCTGTCGTTATTGTGTTCCCGGTTCTTTTGGGCTAAATTCCTGCGTTACTAAACGTGTTGTTTGCTTGGCTGTCAGGTTCAGTTCTTGATTGTTTATCGACGTCAGCTGCCATCGCGTTCTGCCGGGAGCTGTGTTCACGCCCCCTGTCAGTTTAGGTATGCTTATAATCTCCCGCTGCCACTTTCAGCGTGTTTCATATCTTTGCTATTGTGCTGTTTCACCTGTCTCATATTTATTTGTTCAGCTGTCTCATGTTTCTCATTTTACTTTTATTCCTTTACAAAAAAAAAGTGCAACAAAAAAGGGGCAAACAAAGGAGGCTCAAACAGGACGGCAAGCCTACTGGGAGTCAGCAAATTTAGACAAATTAAAAAAACCCTTCTCAGAACGTTCATAACAACGCACCAGATCCACTGTGTTTTACATTGCTATCCATTGCTGGCTTCCTGCACATTCCACTGTGTTTTACATTACTATCCATTGCTGCCTTCCTGCGCATTCTTTCATTTGTCACATTGATCCCTTCTCTCCTCTGGCACAGAATCCCCATCCAAATGAGTGCTGTTGGGTTCGCCTCATATACTGTTTTATTGCGCATGTGTTCCTTTCGATGCCTCTGTTTATAGTGTGTGCATGCTCATAGTGTTGTCGGGCTTAATTACTGGAGATTCCCGTTAAATGCATGCTTACGCTGCCCGCGTCGTTTGCTGCCTACATCTTTCCGTCATGTTTGTTTTCCAGCTGTCCTACGTATCAACGCTGCAGGCCGTGGCAGATCGCTGCCGCATCCCTTTAGTCTCCTTTGTCAATGAACTTGATCATGCTGGTATACCATTATATGGCATAGAAATTGAATTGCCTTCATTGTTCCGCTTCGATATGCCTCGCCGCTTGTTCTTCTGGTCTTCTGTAGATTTAGAGCCTTCCCATGCATATGAGGACGCTGCTTTTCAGGCTATAAATTCCCTTCAGGCTCTATATGGGTTCACAATTGTGGACTATAGCTATCGTGTGATGATACAGCAAAGGGATTTTATGCGGAGGCTTTTCTCGGTTGCGAATCATGGTGCGCAACTTGCACGGATGGTTGTAGCGTCAGCAGAGCATGAAACCGCGGCACCCACGCATGCGGTTTCTGCTGCTGAGCGGTTAATCGAGGAACTTGACCTCATGATGAACCCAGATTTTATTCCACCGCATTTATGATGTCGTTGCTTTCAGCCCTCATTTGCGCATGCATTGCTTCGTTCCGTTTGTGAGTCTATTTTTTTGTTTTTTTTTACTGCCGGTTCAGCATTGGTACCAACGGTCGGTGCATTCTTGGGTTCTCATCTATCGCGGTAGTATCGTGTGCACGATGGGAAAGAATTGTTTGAATTAACGTCACTTCTTTTTATATCTGAGTTTTTCCCTTCTTGGTTATTTCTTTTCCACCTGATGCTTCTCTATAGTTGCACATTTACTGATTGCAATGGATACGCACCGTCCGGCCGCTACATTGGTTCCATGTATGTTACATACTTCATTAAAATTATGTCAATTCGCTCGTATTTAGCATCCTAATGTTTCTGTTTCACCTGTCCGGGCAACGTTTTGTCGGGTAAGTATTCTCCTTCGTTTGCGTCGCGCATGTGTAGCCTGGGGACTTGTGACAGTATGGCGGTCATATATGATGGCATGGGCAGACGCGAAAGATGACGGCAGCAAAAGGGGCAGGAAAGACGGGGCCACAGATGTAGATCCATTTACTGCAGGGACCGAAGAAACGACGGCTGCAGTAAAAATGAGAGAGACCTGTAGAAGCTAACAGGCGCCAACATGAGCAGTTTCCCTGTGGAGAGGAGCAGCCCGTTACCTGCTGGCGGTGAACTCAATGGCTGTAGGTTAGGCGCAACATGGCAAGAATCCGTAAGAGCAGGGGACGAAGAGGACAAAGGACAAGAGGGATCATCTAAGCACAATTTTAAAGAACCATGGTGAGAGAAGCATCAGGTGGAAAAGAAATAACCAAGAAGGGAAAAACTCAGATATAAAAAGAAGTGACGTTAATTCAAACAATTCTTTCCCATCGTGCACACGATACTACCGCGATAGATGAGAACCCAAGAATGCACCGACCGTTGGTACCAATGCTGAACCGGCAGTAAAAAAAACAAAAAAATAGACTCACAAACGGAACGAAGCAATGCATGCGCAAATGAGGCTGAAAGCAACGACATCATAAATGCGGTGGAATAAAATCTGGGTTCATCATGAGGTCAAGTTCCTCGATTAACCGCTCAGCAGCAGAAACCGCATGCGTGGGTGCCGCGGTTTCATGCTCTGCTGACGCTACAACCATCCGTGCAAGTTGCGCACCATGATTCGCAACCGAGAAAAGCCTCCGCATAAAATCCCTTTGCTGTATCATCACACGATAGCTATAGTCCACAATTGTGAACCCATATAGAGCCTGAAGGGAATTTATAGCCTGAAAAGCAGCGTCCTCATATGCATGGGAAGGCTCTAAATCTACAGAAGACCAGAAGAACAAGCGGCGAGGCATATCGAAGCGGAACAATGAAGGCAATTCAATTTCTATGCCATATAATGGTATACCAGCATGATCAAGTTCATTGACAAAGGAGACTAAAGGATGCGGCAGCGATCTGCCACGGCCTGCAGCGTTGATACGTAGGACAGCTGGAAAACAAACATGACGGAAAGATGTAGGCAGCAAACGACGCGGGCAGCGTAAGCATGCATTTAACGGGAATCTCCAGTAATTAAGCCCGACAACACTATGAGCATGCACACACTATAAACAGAGGCATCGAAAGGAACACATGCGCAATAAAACAGTATATGAGGCGAACCCAACAGCACTCATTTGGATGGGGATTCTGTGCCAGAGGAGAGAAGGGATCAATGTGACAAATGAAAGAATGCGCAGGAAGGCAGCAATGGATAGTAATGTAAAACACAGTGGAATGTGCAGGAAGCCAGCAATGGATAGCAATGTAAAACACAGTGGATCTGGTGCGTTGTTATGAACGTTCTGAGAAGGGTTTTTTTTAATTTGTCTAAATTTGCTGACTCCCAGTAGGCTTGCCGTCCTGTTTGAGCCTCCTTTGTTTGCCCCTTTTTTGTTGCACTTTTTTTTTGTAAAGGAATAAAAGTAAAATGAGAAACATGAGACAGCTGAACAAATAAATATGAGACAGGTGAAACAGCACAATAGCAAAGATATGAAACACGCTGAAAGTGGCAGCGGGAGATTATAAGCATACCTAAACTGACAGGGGGCGTGAACACAGCTCCCGGCAGAACGCGATGGCAGCTGACGTCGATAAACAATCAAGAACTGAACCTGACAGCCAAGCAAACAACACGTTTAGTAACGCAGGAATTTAGCCCAAAAGAACCGGGAACACAATAACGACAGCATACCACCCACGGCACAACTTACCCTGCATACATAGGCGATATGAGAAGCAGGGGTTTCGGCAGCAGAAACAGAGTTGGAATGCAGAGAAAAGAACCTGCGAAACAAAGAGAGCAGTCACCTTTTTTCGCTGAACATAATATGTAAACCATAGGTAAACCATAACAAACAGTAACACTTAGCATGAATCCGCAGACCCTAACCCCTACCTGTCCCCTGGGAGACCTGAAATTGGAGACCTGGAATCTACAGCGCAGGTACCCACAACATAAGAGAGAATCGTAACCCTATAAACAGTGACACCGAGCATGAATCCGTAAACCCTAACCCCTAGCGGTCCGGTCGGAGACCCCAGATCAGAGACCTGGAATGCACAGGGCAGGTACCCACAACACAAGAGAGGAGTCTACCCGCACAAACAGCAACATTGAGCATAAATCCCTAAAGCCTAACCCTTAGCCGTCCCCTCAGAGACCTTGAATCCGAGATCTGGAATTAACAATGCAGTACCCACGACATAAGAGAGAGGTGGAGGAAGCGGAAGTACAACCTGAGGAGCGCTGGAAATCCAAATCGGCCGCCAACACCGACAGCAGGGGCCGGCCGAGCAACGCGGACCAACGGCGGGAAGCAGGAGCAGAGGGAAAGGCCGCGGCTGCAGACGGCGGATGAAGAGGCGAGGACCGACGCCGGCAACCGCAAACACGAACGGCGGCGACCGCAGCACCAGACGGAAACGAGGGGCCAACCCCCTAGCGCGGACACCCGGGCACGGCACGGGCGCGCCGGCGGCACGGCGGCGTGACGAATGGGCGGCAGCACAGTAGCAGAGGCCGCACCAAAGGGCAGAGGGCACCGCAGTGGACGACGGAGCGGAGAGAACGAAGGCGGAGCGAAGAAGACGAGGGCAGGACGAAGGCGCAGGCGGCGGCGAGGAAGCAAAAGAAGAGAGGAAGGACCGTGGAGCGGATAAGGCCGCAACGCGTGAGGAGAGGCTAAGGCGTGACCGAGCCGCGACCGGAAACCGGGTTCACCAAAAAAAACGAACGAAGCGAAGCCGCGGTGGACGAATGGGAAGGGGCCGCGACCGACGTGGACACGCTCGGTGAATTTGGGGCGACGTGGCCGAAAAACCTGCACGGGCTCAGCCCCGGCTTGTTGGGTTAAATCCGTGGATAGAACAGCAAGCAAAACAATTTAACTTTGGCCAGGCCAAAGGTTTTGCCTCGTATCATGGTAGATTATGAAGTATATTGGTGTTGGGTAATAGAGCCTTGGGGTCCTTGAGAGGTATCAAGGAGTCACACGTTAAACTAATGGGACGTGTTGGCGCCTGGACATCCGACGGGACAGGATTCCATCGGACAGTCATTTCCTGCGCGCGCCTGGACAGTCTACCTCCCTGTGCTAATTCGCCCTGCCCACATGCGCATCGCGCCGTTGTCGCATCCGTACGCTCGCAACCCGCCCCGTCCGCCTCAATTCGACCCGCCCCCATCCGCGCACCTCACCCCCATTTGTTCGCCCCGTCCCATCATGCCCCCGACCGTCGACCCCCAGTGTGCCACGCGCCATGTCGGCCGGCCACCGGCTCGCCACGCCCCATTCCCCGGCGCCCGTGTTGTGCCACCATCACTTTCCCGCGCCCCTTGACTCTCTAAACAACATGAAACACTTGAATGCAACATTCGTCTAAAATAGTGGAACATACACTTGTAACATATGTGTGAAAATATATACAACATCCAGATAGAACACTTACAACTTGCAACATGAAAACATTTGCTAGAACGGAAGACTGGAACATATGAAATATTTGGAACATGCTGTTGCAACATATGTGTGAAACATATGCAACATTTAGATCAAAACCCTTGCAACATACGTCTAGAACAGATGAAACATTTCAAACAAACTCTTACAATATGGCTTTAAAACACTTGCAACATATGAAACATCCTCGATCTACTTTTACAACATCCATATAAAACAACTACAGCATACCTCTAAAACATCTAAAATATTTAAAACAGATATTTACAATGTCCGGGAAGGGGAGGGCCTGTGCCGGTCAATTCCGGCCGTCCTCAGTGCGAACCCGCGTGGACTGTAATTTACATGGACCTCAGAAAGACACGACGTCCTGCCTTTTTTTTTTCTGGTATCCTCTTCCTCGATGTGCCGTGATGTAACAAGTATTATATGTACTGAGTATGTACGTATTGCACTAGCTACAAGCCTACAGCCAACAATTTTCACGAGTAAGAAAAACAAATAAATTGCAGGACGTCGTGTCTTTCTGAGGTCCATGTAAATTACAGTCACGCGGGTTCGCACTGAGGACGGCCGGAATTGACCGGCACAGGCCCTCCCCTTCCCGGACATTGTAAATATCTGTTTTAAATATTTTAGATGTTTTAGAGGTATGCTGTAGTTGTTTTATATGGATGTTGTAAAAGTAGATCGAGGATGTTTCATATGTTGCAAGTGTTTTAAAGCCATATTGTAAGAGTTTGTTTGAAATGTTTCATCTGTTCTAGACGTATGTTGCAAGGGTTTTGATCTAAATGTTGCATATGTTTCACACATATGTTGCAACAGCATGTTCCAAATATTTCATATGTTCCAGTCTTCCGTTCTAGCAAATGTTTTCATGTTGCAAGTTGTAAGTGTTCTATCTGGATGTTGTATATATTTTCACACATATGTTACAAGTGTATGTTCCACTATTTTAGACGAATGTTGCATTCAAGTGTTTCATGTTGTTTAGAGAGTCAAGGGGCGCGGGAAAGTGATGGTGGCACAACACGGGCGCCGGGGAATGGGGCGTGGCGAGCCGGTGGCCGGCCGACATGGCGCGTGGCACACTGGGGGTCGACGGTCGGGGGCATGATGGGACGGGGCGAACAAATGGGGGTGAGGTGCGCGGATGGGGGCGGGTCGAATTGAGGCGGACGGGGCGGGTTGCGAGCGTACGGATGCGACAACGGCGCGATGCGCATGTGGGCAGGGCGAATTAGCACAGGGAGGTAGACTGTCCAGGCGCGCGCAGGAAATGACTGTCCGATGGAATCCTGTCCCGTCGGATGTCCAGGCGCCAACACGTCCCATTAGTTTAACGTGTGACTCCTTGATACCTCTCAAGGACCCCAAGGCTCTATTACCCAACACCAATATACTTCATAATCTACCATGATACGAGGCAAAACCTTTGGCCTGGCCAAAGTTAAATTGTTTTGCTTGCTGTTCTATCCACGGATTTAACCCAACAAGCCGGGGGCTGAGCCCGTGCAGGTTTTTCGGCCACGTCGCCCCAAATTCACCGAGCGTGTCCACGTCGGTCGCGGCCCCTTCCCATTCGTCCACCGCGGCTTCGCTTCGTTCGTTTTTTTTGGTGAACCCGGTTTCCGGTCGCGGCTCGGTCACGCCTTAGCCTCTCCTCACGCGTTGCGGCCTTATCCGCTCCACGGTCCTTCCTCTCTTCTTTTGCTTCCTCGCCGCCGCCTGCGCCTTCGTCCTGCCCTCGTCTTCTTCGCTCCGCCTTCGTTCTCTCCGCTCCGTCGTCCACTGCGGTGCCCTCTGCCCTTTGGTGCGGCCTCTGCTACTGTGCTGCCGCCCATTCGTCACGCCGCCGTGCCGCCGGCGCGCCCGTGCCGTGCCCGGGTGTCCGCGCTAGGGGGTTGGCCCCTCGTTTCCGTCTGGTGCTGCGGTCGCCGCCGTTCGTGTTTGCGGTTGCCGGCGTCGGTCCTCGCCTCTTCATCCGCCGTCTGCAGCCGCGGCCTTTCCCTCTGCTCCTGCTTCCCGCCGTTGGTCCGCGTTGCTCGGCCGGCCCCTGCTGTCGGTGTTGGCGGCCGATTTGGATTTCCAGCGCTCCTCAGGTTGTACTTCCGCTTCCTCCACCTCTCTCTTATGTCGTGGGTACTGCATTGTTAATTCCAGATCTCGGATTCAAGGTCTCTGAGGGGACGGCTAAGGGTTAGGCTTTAGGGATTTATGCTCAATGTTGCTGTTTGTGCGGGTAGACTCCTCTCTTGTGTTGTGGGTACCTGCCCTGTGCATTCCAGGTCTCTGATCTGGGGTCTCCGACCGGACCGCTAGGGGTTAGGGTTTACGGATTCATGCTCGGTGTCACTGTTTATAGGGTTACGATTCTCTCTTATGTTGTGGGTACCTGCGCTGTAGATTCCAGGTCTCCAATTTCAGGTCTCCCAGGGGACAGGTAGGGGTTAGGGTCTGCGGATTCATGCTAAGTGTTACTGTTTGTTATGGTTTACCTATGGTTTACATATTATGTTCAGCGAAAAAAGGTGACTGCTCTCTTTGTTTCGCAGGTTCTTTTCTCTGCATTCCAACTCTGTTTCTGCTGCCGAAACCCTGCTTCTCATATCGCCTATGTATGCAGGGTAAGTTGTGCCGTGGGTGGTATGCTGTCGTTATTGTGTTCCCGGTTCTTTGGGCTAAATTCCTGCGTTACTAAACGTGTTGTTTGCTTGGCTGTCAGGTTCAGTTCTTGATTGTTTATCGACGTCAGCTGCCATCGCGTTCTGCCGGGAGCTGTGTTCACGCCCCCTGTCAGTTTAGGTATGCTTATAATCTCCCGCTGCCACTTTCAGCGTGTTTCATATCTTTGCCCCTTTTTTGTTGCACTTTTTTTTTGTAAAGGAATAAAAGTAAAATGAGAAACATGAGACAGCTGAACAAATAAATATGAGACAGGTGAAACAGCACAATAGCAAAGATATGAAACACGCTGAAAGTGGCAGCGGGAGATTATAAGCATACCTAAACTGACAGGGGGCGTGAACACAGCTCCCGGCAGAACGCGATGGCAGCTGACGTCGATAAACAATCAAGAACTGAACCTGACAGCCAAGCAAACAACACGTTTAGTAACGCAGGAATTTAGCCCAAAAGAACCGGGAACACAATAACGACAGCATACCACCCACGGCACAACTTACCCTGCATACATAGGCGATATGAGAAGCAGGGGTTTCGGCAGCAGAAACAGAGTTGGAATGCAGAGAAAAGAACCTGCGAAACAAAGAGAGCAGTCACCTTTTTTCGCTGAACATAATATGTAAACCATAGGTAAACCATAACAAACAGTAACACTTAGCATGAATCCGCAGACCCTAACCCCTACCTGTCCCTGGGAGACCTGAAATTGGAGACCTGGAATCTACAGCGCAGGTACCCACAACATAAGAGAGAATCGTAACCCTATAAACAGTGACACCGAGCATGAATCCGTAAACCCTAACCCCTAGCGGTCCGGTCGGAGACCCCAGATCAGAGACCTGGAATGCACAGGGCAGGTACCCACAACACAAGAGAGGAGTCTACCCGCACAAACAGCAACATTGAGCATAAATCCCTAAAGCCTAACCCTTAGCCGTCCCCTCAGAGACCTTGAATCCGAGATCTGGAATTAACAATGCAGTACCCACGACATAAGAGAGAGGTGGAGGAAGCGGAAGTACAACCTGAGGAGCGCTGGAAATCCAAATCGGCCGCCAACACCGACAGCAGGGGCCGGCCGAGCAACGCGGACCAACGGCGGAAGCAGGAGCAGAGGGAAAGGCCGCGGCTGCAGACGGCGGATGAAGAGGCGAGGACCGACGCCGGCAACCGCAAACACGAACGGCGGCGACCGCAGCACCAGACGGAAACGAGGGGCCAACCCCCTAGCGCGGACACCCGGGCACGGCACGGGCGCGCCGGCGGCACGGCGGCGTGACGAATGGGCGGCAGCACAGTAGCAGAGGCCGCACCAAAGGGCAGAGGGCACCGCAGTGGACGACGGAGCGGAGAGAACGAAGGCGGAGCGAAGAAGACGAGGGCAGGACGAAGGCGCAGGCGGCGGCGAGGAAGCAAAAGAAGAGAGGAAGGACCGTGGAGCGGATAAGGCCGCAACGCGTGAGGAGAGGCTAAGGCGTGACCGAGCCGCGACCGGAAACCGGGTTCACCAAAAAAAACGAACGAAGCGAAGCCGCGGTGGACGAATGGGAAGGGGCCGCGACCGACGTGGACACGCTCGGTGAATTTGGGGCGACGTGGCCGAAAAACCTGCACGGGCTCAGCCCCCGGCTTGTTGGGTTAAATCCGTGGATAGAACAGCAAGCAAAACAATTTAACTTTGGCCAGGCCAAAGGTTTTGCCTCGTATCATGGTAGATTATGAAGTATATTGGTGTTGGGTAATAGAGCCTTGGGGTCCTTGAGAGGTATCAAGGAGTCACACGTTAAACTAATGGGACGTGTTGGCGCCTGGACATCCGACGGGACAGGATTCCATCGGACAGTCATTTCCTGCGCGCGCCTGGACAGTCTACCTCCCTGTGCTAATTCGCCCTGCCCACATGCGCATCGCGCCGTTGTCGCATCCGTACGCTCGCAACCCGCCCCGTCCGCCTCAATTCGACCCGCCCCCATCCGCGCACCTCACCCCCATTTGTTCGCCCCGTCCCATCATGCCCCTGCTGCTCGAACGCTCCATCTCAAATGGGCACTGAACCGATTGATGCTGATGCAACAGTTTGGACGGACCATATGTACACGTAGCCACGTACCAATATACTCCTACCATTCCCAGCTGATCACTGCTGAGCCAGCCTCTACTCGTCGTCCTCGCCGAGCCCCATCCACCGGGACCGGGTCACCGTGAGCAGAGCATCTCAGTACGCATCTGGAGACTGGAGGGGACGGCACGGAGACCCTACCTGGCCACTGCTCCTCTGCTATCCTTTCTGGCTTTCCTGCCTTTTTTTTTCTGGTATCCTCTTCCTCGATGTGCCGTGATGTAACAAGTATTATATGTACTGAGTATGTACGTATTGCACTAGCTACAAGCCTACAGCCAACAATTTTCACGAGTAAGAAAAACAAATAAATTGCAGGACGTCGTGTCTTTCTGAGGTCCATGTAAATTACAGTCACGCGGGTTCGCACTGAGGACGGCCGGAATTGACCGGCACAGGCCCTCCCTTCCCGGACATTGTAAATATCTGTTTTAAATATTTTAGATGTTTTAGAGGTATGCTGTAGTTGTTTTATATGGATGTTGTAAAAGTAGATCGAGGATGTTTCATATGTTGCAAGTGTTTTAAAGCCATATTGTAAGAGTTTGTTTGAAATGTTTCATCTGTTCTAGACGTATGTTGCAAGGGTTTTGATCTAAATGTTGCATATGTTTCACACATATGTTGCAACAGCATGTTCCAAATATTTCATATGTTCCAGTCTTCCGTTCTAGCAAATGTTTTCATGTTGCAAGTTGTAAGTGTTCTATCTGGATGTTGTATATATTTTCACACATATGTTACAAGTGTATGTTCCACTATTTTAGACGAATGTTGCATTCAAGTGTTTCATGTTGTTTAGAGAGTCAAGGGGCGCGGGAAAGTGATGGTGGCACAACACGGGCGCCGGGGAATGGGGCGTGGCGAGCCGGTGGCCGGCCGACATGGCGCGTGGCACACTGGGGGTCGACGGTCGGGGGCATGATGGGACGGGGCGAACAAATGGGGGTGAGGTGCGCGGATGGGGGCGGGTCGAATTGAGGCGGACGGGGCGGGTTGCGAGCGTACGGATGCGACAACGGCGCGATGCGCATGTGGGCAGGGCGAATTAGCACAGGGAGGTAGACTGTCCAGGCGCGCGCAGGAAATGACTGTCCGATGGAATCCTGTCCCGTCGGATGTCCAGGCGCCAACACGTCCCATTAGTTTAACGTGTGACTCCTTGATACCTCTCAAGGACCCCAAGGCTCTATTACCAACACCAATATACTTCATAATCTACCATGATACGAGGCAAAACCTTTGGCCTGGCCAAAGTTAAATTGTTTTGCTTGCTGTTCTATCCACGGATTTAACCCAACAAGCCGGGGGCTGAGCCCGTGCAGGTTTTTCGGCCACGTCGCCCCAAATTCACCGAGCGTGTCCACGTCGGTCGCGGCCCCTTCCCATTCGTCCACCGCGGCTTCGCTTCGTTCGTTTTTTTGGTGAACCCGGTTTCCGGTCGCGGCTCGGTCACGCCTTAGCCTCTCCTCACGCGTTGCGGCCTTATCCGCTCCACGGTCCTTCCTCTCTTCTTTTGCTTCCTCGCCGCCGCCTGCGCCTTCGTCCTGCCCTCGTCTTCTTCGCTCCGCCTTCGTTCTCTCCGCTCCGTCGTCCACTGCGGTGCCCTCTGCCCTTTGGTGCGGCCTCTGCTACTGTGCTGCCGCCCATTCGTCACGCCGCCGTGCCGCCGGCGCGCCCGTGCCGTGCCCGGGTGTCCGCGCTAGGGGGTTGGCCCCTCGTTTCCGTCTGGTGCTGCGGTCGCCGCAACGCGTGAGGAGAGGCTAAGGCGTGACCGAGCCGCGACCGGAAACCGGGTTCACCAAAAAAAACGAACGAAGCGAAGCCGCGGTGGACGAATGGGAAGGGGCCGCGACCGACGTGGACACGCTCGGTGAATTTGGGGCGACGTGGCCGAAAAACCTGCACGGGCTCAGCCCCCGGCTTGTTGGGTTAAATCCGTGGATAGAACAGCAAGCAAAACAATTTAACTTTGGCCAGGCCAAAGGTTTTGCCTCGTATCATGGTAGATTATGAAGTATATTGGTGTTGGGTAATAGAGCCTTGGGGTCCTTGAGAGGTATCAAGGAGTCACACGTTAAACTAATGGGACGTGTTGGCGCCTGGACATCCGACGGGACAGGATTCCATCGGACAGTCATTTCCTGCGCGCGCCTGGACAGTCTACCTCCCTGTGCTAATTCGCCCTGCCCACATGCGCATCGCGCCGTTGTCGCATCCGTACGCTCGCAACCCGCCCCGTCCGCCTCAATTCGACCCGCCCCCATCCGCGCACCTCACCCCCATTTGTTCGCCCCGTCCCATCATGCCCCCGACCGTCGACCCCCAGTGTGCCACGCGCCATGTCGGCCGGCCACCGGCTCGCCACGCCCCATTCCCCGGCGCCCGTGTTGTGCCACCATCACTTTCCCGCGCCCCTTGACTCTCTAAACAACATGAAACACTTGAATGCAACATTCGTCTAAAATAGTGGAACATACACTTGTAACATATGTGTGAAAATATATACAACATCCAGATAGAACACTTACAACTTGCAACATGAAAACATTTGCTAGAACGGAAGACTGGAACATATGAAATATTTGGAACATGCTGTTGCAACATATGTGTGAAACATATGCAACATTTAGATCAAAACCCTTGCAACATACGTCTAGAACAGATGAAACATTTCAAACAAACTCTTACAATATGGCTTTAAAACACTTGCAACATATGAAACATCCTCGATCTACTTTTACAACATCCATATAAAACAACTACAGCATACCTCTAAAACATCTAAAATATTTAAAACAGATATTTACAATGTCCGGGAAGGGGAGGGCCTGTGCCGGTCAATTCCGGCCGTCCTCAGTGCGAACCCGCGTGACTGTAATTTACATGGACCTCAGAAAGACACGACGTCCTGCAATTTATTTGTTTTTCTTACTCGTGAAAATTGTTGGCTGTAGGCTTGTAGCTAGTGCAATACGTACATACTCAGTACATATAATACTTGTTACATCACGGCACATCGAGGAAGAGGATACCAGAAAAAAAAAAGGCAGGAAAGCCAGAAAGGATAGCAGAGGAGCAGTGGCCAGGTAGGGTCTCCGTGCCGTCCCCTCCAGTCTCCAGATGCGTACTGAGATGCTCTGCTCACGGTGACCCGGTCCCGGTGGATGGGGCTCGGCGAGGACGACGAGTAGAGGCTGGCTCAGCAGTGATCAGCTGGGAATGGTAGGAGTATATTGGTACGTGGCTACGTGTACATATGGTCCGTCCAAACTGTTGCATCAGCATCAATCGGTTCAGTGCCCATTTGAGATGGAGCGTTCGAGCAGCAGGGGCATGATGGGACGGGGCGAACAAATGGGGGTGAGGTGCGCGGATGGGGGCGGGTCGAATTGAGGCGGACGGGGCGGGTTGCGAGCGTACGGATGCGACAACGGCGCGATGCGCATGTGGGCAGGGCGAATTAGCACAGGGAGGTAGACTGTCCAGGCGCGCGCAGGAAATGACTGTCCGATGGAATCCTGTCCCGTCGGATGTCCAGGCGCCAACACGTCCCATTAGTTTAACGTGTGACTCCTTGATACCTCTCAAGGACCCCAAGGCTCTATTACCCAACACCAATATACTTCATAATCTACCATGATACGAGGCAAAACCTTTGGCCTGGCCAAAGTTAAATTGTTTTGCTTGCTGTTCTATCCACGGATTTAACCCAACAAGCCGGGGGCTGAGCCCGTGCAGGTTTTTCGGCCACGTCGCCCAAATTCACCGAGCGTGTCCACGTCGGTCGCGGCCCCTTCCCATTCGTCCACCGCGGCTTCGCTTCGTTCGTTTTTTTTGGTGAACCCGGTTTCCGGTCGCGGCTCGGTCACGCCTTAGCCTCTCCTCACGCGTTGCGGCCTTATCCGCTCCACGGTCCTTCCTCTCTTCTTTTGCTTCCTCGCCGCCGCCTGCGCCTTCGTCCTGCCCTCGTCTTCTTCGCTCCGCCTTCGTTCTCTCCGCTCCGTCGTCCACTGCGGTGCCCTCTGCCCTTTGGTGCGGCCTCTGCTACTGTGCTGCCGCCCATTCGTCACGCCGCCGTGCCGCCGGCGCGCCCGTGCCGTGCCGGGTGTCCGCGCTAGGGGGTTGGCCCCTCGTTTCCGTCTGGTGCTGCGGTCGCCGCCGTTCGTGTTTGCGGTTGCCGGCGTCGGTCCTCGCCTCTTCATCCGCCGTCTGCAGCCGCGGCCTTTCCCTCTGCTCCTGCTTCCCGCCGTTGGTCCGCGTTGCTCGGCCGGCCCCTGCTGTCGGTGTTGGCGGCCGATTTGGATTTCCAGCGCTCCTCAGGTTGTACTTCCGCTTCCTCCACCTCTCTCTTATGTCGTGGGTACTGCATTGTTAATTCCAGATCTCGGATTCAAGGTCTCTGAGGGGACGGCTAAGGGTTAGGCTTAGGGATTTATGCTCAATGTTGCTGTTTGTGCGGGTAGACTCCTCTCTTGTGTTGTGGGTACCTGCCCTGTGCATTCCAGGTCTCTGATCTGGGGTCTCCGACCGGACCGCTAGGGGTTAGGGTTTACGGATTCATGCTCGGTGTCACTGTTTATAGGGTTACGATTCTCTCTTATGTTGTGGGTACCTGCGCTGTAGATTCCAGGTCTCCAATTTCAGGTCTCCCAGGGGACAGGTAGGGGTTAGGGTCTGCGGATTCATGCTAAGTGTTACTGTTTGTTATGGTTTACCTATGGTTTACATATTATGTTCAGCGAAAAAAGGTGACTGCTCTCTTTGTTTCGCAGGTTCTTTTCTCTGCATTCCAACTCTGTTTCTGCTGCCGAAACCCCTGCTTCTCATATCGCCTATGTATGCAGGGTAAGTTGTGCCGTGGGTGGTATGCTGTCGTTATTGTGTTCCCGGTTCTTTTGGGCTAAATTCCTGCGTTACTAAACGTGTTGTTTGCTTGGCTGTCAGGTTCAGTTCTTGATTGTTTATCGACGTCAGCTGCCATCGCGTTCTGCCGGGAGCTGTGTTCACGCCCCCTGTCAGTTTAGGTATGCTTATAATCTCCCGCTGCCACTTTCAGCGTGTTTCATATCTTTGCTATTGTGCTGTTTCACCTGTCTCATATTTATTTGTTCAGCTGTCTCATGTTTCTCATTTTACTTTTATTCCTTTACAAAAAAAAAGTGCAACAAAAAAGGGGCAAAGATATGAAACACGCTGAAAGTGGCAGCGGGAGATTATAAGCATACCTAAACTGACAGGGGGCGTGAACACAGCTCCCGGCAGAACGCGATGGCAGCTGACGTCGATAAACAATCAAGAACTGAACCTGACAGCCAAGCAAACAACACGTTTAGTAACGCAGGAATTTAGCCCAAAAGAACCGGGAACACAATAACGACAGCATACCACCCACGGCACAACTTACCCTGCATACATAGGCGATATGAGAAGCAGGGGTTTCGGCAGCAGAAACAGAGTTGGAATGCAGAGAAAAGAACCTGCGAAACAAAGAGAGCAGTCACCTTTTTTCGCTGAACATAATATGTAAACCATAGGTAAACCATAACAAACAGTAACACTTAGCATGAATCCGCAGACCCTAACCCCTACCTGTCCCCTGGGAGACCTGAAATTGGAGACCTGGAATCTACAGCGCAGGTACCCACAACATAAGAGAGAATCGTAACCCTATAAACAGTGACACCGAGCATGAATCCGTAAACCCTAACCCCTAGCGGTCCGGTCGGAGACCCCAGATCAGAGACCTGGAATGCACAGGGCAGGTACCCACAACACAAGAGAGGAGTCTACCCGCACAAACAGCAACATTGAGCATAAATCCCTAAAGCCTAACCCTTAGCCGTCCCCTCAGAGACCTTGAATCCGAGATCTGGAATTAACAATGCAGTACCCACGACATAAGAGAGAGGTGGAGGAAGCGGAAGTACAACCTGAGGAGCGCTGGAAATCCAAATCGGCCGCCAACACCGACAGCAGGGGCCGGCCGAGCAACGCGGACCAACGGCGGGAAGCAGGAGCAGAGGGAAAGGCCGCGGCTGCAGACGGCGGATGAAGAGGCGAGGACCGACGCCGGCAACCGCAAACACGAACGGCGGCGACCGCAGCACCAGACGGAAACGAGGGGCCAACCCCCTAGCGCGGACACCCGGGCACGGCACGGGCGCGCCGGCGGCACGGCGGCGTGACGAATGGGCGGCAGCACAGTAGCAGAGGCCGCACCAAAGGGCAGAGGGCACCGCAGTGGACGACGGAGCGGAGAGAACGAAGGCGGAGCGAAGAAGACGAGGGCAGGACGAAGGCGCAGGCGGCGGCGAGGAAGCAAAAGAAGAGAGGAAGGACCGTGGAGCGGATAAGGCCGCAACGCGTGAGGAGAGGCTAAGGCGTGACCGAGCCGCGACCGGAAACCGGGTTCACCAAAAAAAACGAACGAAGCGAAGCCGCGGTGGACGAATGGGAAGGGGCCGCGACCGACGTGGACACGCTCGGTGAATTTGGGGCGACGTGGCCGAAAAACCTGCACGGGCTCAGCCCCCGGCTTGTTGGGTTAAATCCGTGGATAGAACAGCAAGCAAAACAATTTAACTTTGGCCAGGCCAAAGGTTTTGCCTCGTATCATGGTAGATTATGAAGTATATTGGTGTTGGGTAATAGAGCCTTGGGGTCCTTGAGAGGTATCAAGGAGTCACACGTTAAACTAATGGGACGTGTTGGCGCCTGGACATCCGACGGGACAGGATTCCATCGGACAGTCATTTCCTGCGCGCGCCTGGACAGTCTACCTCCCTGTGCTAATTCGCCCTGCCCACATGCGCATCGCGCCGTTGTCGCATCCGTACGCTCGCAACCCGCCCCGTCCGCCTCAATTCGACCCGCCCCCATCCGCGCACCTCACCCCCATTTGTTCGCCCCTGCTGCTCGAACGCTCCATCTCAAATGGGCACTGAACCGATTGATGCTGATGCAACAGTTTGGACGGACCATATGTACACGTAGCCACGTACCAATATACTCCTACCATTCCCAGCTGATCACTGCTGAGCCAGCCTCTACTCGTCGTCCTCGCCGAGCCCCATCCACCGGGACCGGGTCACCGTGAGCAGAGCATCTCAGTACGCATCTGGAGACTGGAGGGGACGGCACGGAGACCCTACCTGGCCACTGCTCCTCTGCTATCCTTTCTGGCTTTCCTGCCTTTTTTTTTTCTGGTATCCTCTTCCTCGATGTGCCGTGATGTAACAAGTATTATATGTACTGAGTATGTACGTATTGCACTAGCTACAAGCCTACAGCCAACAATTTTCACGAGTAAGAAAAACAAATAAATTGCAGGACGTCGTGTCTTTCTGAGGTCCATGTAAATTACAGTCACGCGGGTTCGCACTGAGGACGGCCGGAATTGACCGGCACAGGCCCTCCCCTTCCCGGACATTGTAAATATCTGTTTTAAATATTTTAGATGTTTTAGAGGTATGCTGTAGTTGTTTTATATGGATGTTGTAAAAGTAGATCGAGGATGTTTCATATGTTGCAAGTGTTTTAAAGCCATATTGTAAGAGTTTGTTTGAAATGTTTCATCTGTTCTAGACGTATGTTGCAAGGGTTTTGATCTAAATGTTGCATATGTTTCACACATATGTTGCAACAGCATGTTCCAAATATTTCATATGTTCCAGTCTTCCGTTCTAGCAAATGTTTTCATGTTGCAAGTTGTAAGTGTTCTATCTGGATGTTGTATATATTTTCACACATATGTTACAAGTGTATGTTCCACTATTTTAGACGAATGTTGCATTCAAGTGTTTCATGTTGTTTAGAGAGTCAAGGGGCGCGGGAAAGTGATGGTGGCACAACACGGGCGCCGGGGAATGGGGCGTGGCGAGCCGGTGGCCGGCCGACATGGCGCGTGGCACACTGGGGGTCGACGGTCGGGGCATGATGGGACGGGGCGAACAAATGGGGGTGAGGTGCGCGGATGGGGGCGGGTCGAATTGAGGCGGACGGGGCGGGTTGCGAGCGTACGGAT
>JAHUYU010000170.1:0-28918 GCA_030439765.1 Tripidium arundinaceum
CCAACAGGAAGTGGGAGAATTTCATCGCCAAACTAGAAGTGGGAGATCAGCTGGCTGTCACACAGGAAGCTAAACATGATGCAGTCCTCAATTTCTTTGAGAATGTTTTGAGAACAGCAGAAAGTCAGGATTACACTATTGATCTCAGAGATTGGGGTAGAGCAACATGATCTTTTCTCCTTGGACGCTCCATTTACTGAAGAAGAGGTTTGGAAAACAATCAAGGATATGCCCCTAGACAAAGCCCCTGGGACCGATGGTTTTACTGGCCGTTTTTATAAGTCATGCTGGAGCATCATTAAAGGGGATCTCTTGTCGGCCTTTTCAGCGATTCACCAGGGATATGTGTTCAAATTCAGATTGCTGAATACCGCCTTCGTCTCCCTTCTCCCCAAGAAACCGGAGGCCAGTCAAGTTAAGGATTTTCGACCTATAAGCTTGATTCATAGTGTGGCTAAATTAGTAACCAAGGTGCTGGCCAATCGGCTAGCCCCTCTTCTACCTTCCTTGGTCGCCACAAATCAGAGTGCTTTTGTCAAAGGAAGGAACATCCAAGACAATTTTCTTTTTGTCCAACAAATGGTGAAATCTTTGCATAGAAAAAAAGAGGCTCATATCTTGCTCAAGCTGGACATTTCCAAAGCCTTTGACTCAGTTTCATGGTCTTTCCTTCTTGAAATTCTGCAACATGTGGGTTTTGGACAGTGATGGTGTGACCTTCTTTGTTTGATCTTATCCACCTCCTCTACCCAAGTCTTGGTCAATGGAGAGCCGGGTGCATCCATATGTCATCGGCGTGGCCTCCGTCAGGGTGACCCCCTCTCCCCAATGCTTTTTATACTCGTCATGGATGTTCTGAACTCTTTGGTGGATTATGCTGCTAGAAAACAATTGCTCCAGCCGCTTGCTGTGCAACATGCTAGACATCGAATCTCCTTCTATGCAGATGATGCTGTGGTTTTCTTGCGGCCACATAGGTTGGATCTGCAAGTCATCAAGAAAATCCTGGATTTATTTGGCCATGCCTCGGGCCTGCGTACTAATCTAACCAAGAGCTCAATCTCACCCATTCACAGCTCTACCGAGGATCTGCAGCTTACAACGGAAGTTCTGACCTGTGCTGTCAAGGAATTCCCTTGCACTTATCTCGGGCTACCCCTTTCTATTCACAAACCCACCAAAGAGGTGCTGCTACCTCTAGTTGATAAAGTAGCTGATCTTCTCCCAGGGTGGAAGGCACAGCTAATGAATAGGGCTGGCCGTTTGATCTTGGTGCGGGTCGTCATGACAGCCACACCCCCATCTATTTAATGACTGCCTTTGATCTTCCTAAATGGGTGATCAAGGCAGTGGACAAAAGGAGGAGGGGTTTTTTATGGAAAGGGCAGGAACAAGCACATGGTGGCAATTGTCTAGTCTCTTGGGAAAAGGTACAACGTCCGCTTAAGTATGTTGGATTAGGGATACATAATCTTGAAAAACTTGGCTGGGCTCTAAGGATCCGTTGGCTTTGGGCTAAAAAAACAGACCCCTCAAGACCTTGGGCTGGTTTTCAGGTACAAATTCCTCAGTGCGCAGAAGCAATGTTTCGACTGGCAATTGACTGTATTGTTGGTAATGGGGAATCGATTCTATTCTGGAAGGACAGGTGGCTGAACAGCAGAACCATCACTGAACTAGCCCCAAATTTGATCAAAGTTATTCCCAAAAGGGCACTCAATAGAAGGACAGTAGCTGAGGCTCTAAACAATCAGAGATGGGTGGCAGATATCAAAGGTGCACTTACTGTCCAAGTCTTGGAGGATTATCTCAATATTTGGAATCTGATGGAGGGCTTGACCTTGCGGCAAGAAGTGCCTGATCAAATTTGGGGCTAGTTCAGTGATGGTTCTGCTGTTCAGCCACCTGTCCTTCCAGAATAGAATCGATTCCCCATTACCAACAATACAGTCAATTGCCAGTCGAAACATTGCTTCTGCGCACTGAGGAATTTGTACCTGAAAACCAGCCCAAGGTCTTGAGGGGTCTGTTTTTTTAGCCCAAAGCCAACGGATCCTTAGAGCCCAGCCAAGTTTTTCAAGATTATGTATCCCTAATCCAACATACTTAAGCGGACGTTGTACCTTTTCCCAAGAGACTAGACAATTGCCACCATGTGCTTGTTCCTGCCCTTTCCATAAAAAACCCCTCCTCCTTTTGTCCACTGCCTTGATCACCCATTTAGGAAGATCAAAGGCAGTCATTAAATAGATGGGGGTGGCTGTCATGACGACCCGCACCAAGATCAAACGGCCAGCCCTATTCATTAGCTGTGCCTTCCACCCTGGGAGAAGATCAGCTACTTTATCAACTAGAGGTAGCAGCACCTCTTTGGTGGGTTTGTGAATAGAAAGGGGTAGCCCGAGATAAGTGCAAGGGAATTCCTTGACAGCACAGGTCAGAACTTCCGTTGTAAGCTGCAGATCCTCGGTAGAGCTGTGAATGGGTGAGATTGAGCTCTTGGTTAGATTAGTACGCAGGCCCGAGGCATGGCCAAATAAATCCAGGATTTTCTTGATGACTTGCAGATCCAACCTATGTGGCCGCAAGAAAACCACAGCATCATCTGCATAGAAGGAGATTCGATGTCTAGCATGTTGCACAGCAAGCGGCTGGAGCAATTGTTTTCTAGCAGCATAATCCACCAAAGAGTTCAGAACATCCATGACGAGTATAAAAAGCATTGGGGAGAGGGGGTCACCCTGACGGAGGCCACGCCGATGACATATGGATGCACCCGGCTCTCCATTGACCAAGACTTGGGTAGAGGAGGTGGATAAGATCAAACAAAGAAGGTCACACCATCACTGTCCAAAACCCACATGTTGCAGAATTTCAAGAAGGAAAGACCATGAAACTGAGTCAAAGGCTTTGGAAATGTCCAGCTTGAGCAAGATATGAGCCTCTTTTTTTCTATGCAAAGATTTCACCATTTGTTGGACAAAAAGAAAATTGTCTTGGATGTTCCTTCCTTTGACAAAAGCACTCTGATTTGTGGCGACCAAGGAAGGTAGAAGAGGGGCTAGCCGATTGGCCAGCACCTTGGTTACTAATTTAGCCACACTATGAATCAAGCTTATAGGTCGAAAATCCTTAACTTGACTGGCCTCCGGTTTCTTGGGGAGAAGGGAGACGAAGGCGGTATTCAGCAATCTGAATTTGAACACATATCCCTGGTGAATCGCTGAAAAGGCCGACAAGAGATCCCCTTTAATGATGCTCCAGCATGACTTATAAAAACGGCCAGTAAAACCATCGGTCCCAGGGGCTTTGTCTAGGGGCATATCCTTGATTGTTTTCCAAACCTCTTCTTCAGTAAATGGAGCGTCCAAGGAGAAAAGATCATGTTGCTCTACCCCAATCTCTGAGAGATCAATAGTGTAATCCTGACTTTCTGCTGTTCTCAAAACATTCTCAAAGAAATTGAGGACTGCATCATGTTTAGCTTCCTGTGTGACAGCCAGCTGATCTCCCACTTCTAGTTTGGCGATGAAATTCTCCCACTTCCTGTTGGCGATGAAATTCTTCTTCTTCCTGTGCCTGGAATCCGCTGCCCCTGTCGGACCTGAACGAGGTGGTGGCGAGGGAGAACAAACCCACCGGCGGCGCCTTGCAAAGTCATCTTCATCATCTCCTCCATCGGAGGGAGGAGGGCTCGGGTTCAAACCACCCGGGAAGAGAGCGTTGGAGTACCGTAACTCAATAGGGTATGCCAAAACTCTCTTAACTAGAGGATCTTCAACGGCGGCCGTCGGCGGCTCGACCACCCAGAGCTCCTTCATGCATGGGAGCGCCGACGGGTCAGAACACCAGGCTAAGCACCGAAAGCAGGACAAGTCCACCAGTCCAAGGGTGTCAGGATGGACCTGCTGAACCCAAGCATGAGGACTCAAGAAACGATCCACCATAGAGGTCTCCCAGACATGGGCAGGTAGGCCGCGTAGCTCGATATCGATCAAGAACGGCAGAACGCGACCATGGGCACCAGATAGACGACTCCATCGCTTGCAAAGGAGACTGAAGCTGAAGCCAGACAAACTAACCGGCTGCCGCAGGCCAACCAAATGCTCAACCATGGCCAATTCAGGAAGAACCAGCAAATAACTTGATGGAGAAGCCCGGCGAAGCACTAGAGAGCTGGCAACGACATCCAGTCTGGCCGCAAGCACCGCTCCAACATGTGCCCTGGGGTGATCGGAGGCGGAAACGCTCATGCTCCTGGTCGCGTCTCCATGTGGCGACGGATTTCCCCGGCCCACGGCGATATCAGTGCAGCACCCCTCCCCCCGCAACGGTCGTCTCCGGCGGGAGCTGCTGGAGGCGCTGCGGTGATGCGGAATGTTTATCCTCAACCTGCTCCGGTTCATGTTCCTGTGTGGCGACGGATTTCTCCGGCCCATGGAACTGCCAGTGCTGCCCCCCCCGCAACGGCCTTCTCCGGCGGGCGTAGCTGATGGCGCTGGTCGAGCACAGGGCGCTTTGGAGATGCAAGCCCGGGATCAAGATGTACAGGCGGGACAGCGGCGGCGGCGTCGACGTCCGAGATTCCGATAGCGTTCTGGGCAGGAGCAATCCGACTCCGCTCTGGTTGCTGGCCCGCTGCCAGGCGCTGCTCCTTCGGAGACGTCCTATGAAGCTGTGTTGCCTCCCCCATGCATCATTGATTGGAGTGATCAAGTGGCTAGGGCTGAAGAGGATCTTGCAAGGGCCGTAATGGTGTCTGTTATCGGCGAAGAACCGCTAGCCGCGGTGGAGGAGGTGGCAGCGGTGCTTGCGGCCAGACTGGATGTCGTTGCCAGCTCTCTAGTGCTTCGCCGGGCTTCTCCATCAAGTTATTTGCTGGTTCTTCCTGAATTGGCCATGGTTGAGCATTTGGTTGGCCTGCGGCAGCCGGTTAGTTTGTCTGGCTTCAGCTTCAGTCTCCTTTGCAAGCGATGGAGTCGTCTATCTGGTGCCCATGGTCGCGTTCTGCCGTTCTTGATCGATATCGAGCTACGCGGCCTACCTGCCCATGTCTGGGAGACCTCTATGGTGGATCGTTTCTTGAGTCCTCATGCTTGGGTTCAGCAGGTCCATCCTGACACCCTTGGACTGGTGGACTTGTCCTGCTTTCGGTGCTTAGCCTGGTGTTCTGACCCGTCGGCGCTCCCATGCATGAAGGAGCTCTGGGTGGTCGAGCCGCCGACGGCCGCCGTTGAAGATCCTCTAGTTAAGAGAGTTTTGGCATACCCTATTGAGTTACGGTACTCCAACGCTCTCTTCCCGGGTGGTTTGAACCCGAGCCCTCCTCCCTCCGATGGAGGAGATGATGAAGATGACTTTGCAAGGCGCCGCCGGTGGGTTTGTTCTCCCTCGCCACCACCTCGTTCAGGTCCGACAGGGGCAGCGGATTCCAGGCACAGGAAGAAGAAGAATTTCATCGCCAACAGGAAGTGGGAGAATTTCATCGCCAAACTAGAAGTGGGAGATCAGCTGGCTGTCACACAGGAAGCTAAACATGATGCAGTCCTCAATTTCTTTGAGAATGTTTTGAGAACAGCAGAAAGTCAGGATTACACTATTGATCTCTCAGAGATTGGGGTAGAGCAACATGATCTTTTCTCCTTGGACGCTCCATTTACTGAAGAAGAGGTTTGGAAAACAATCAAGGATATGCCCCTAGACAAAGCCCCTGGGACCGATGGTTTTACTGGCCGTTTTTATAAGTCATGCTGGAGCATCATTAAAGGGGATCTCTTGTCGGCCTTTTCAGCGATTCACCAGGGATATGTGTTCAAATTCAGATTGCTGAATACCGCCTTCGTCTCCCTTCTCCCCAAGAAACCGGAGGCCAGTCAAGTTAAGGATTTTCGACCTATAAGCTTGATTCATAGTGTGGCTAAATTAGTAACCAAGGTGCTGGCCAATCGGCTAGCCCCTCTTCTACCTTCCTTGGTCGCCACAAATCAGAGTGCTTTTGTCAAAGGAAGGAACATCCAAGACAATTTTCTTTTTGTCCAACAAATGGTGAAATCTTTGCATAGAAAAAAAGAGGCTCATATCTTGCTCAAGCTGGACATTTCCAAAGCCTTTGACTCAGTTTCATGGTCTTTCCTTCTTGAAATTCTGCAACATGTGGGTTTTGGACAGTGATGGTGTGACCTTCTTTGTTTGATCTTATCCACCTCCTCTACCCAAGTCTTGGTCAATGGAGAGCCGGGTGCATCCATATGTCATCGGCGTGGCCTCCGTCAGGGTGACCCCCTCTCCCCAATGCTTTTTATACTCGTCATGGATGTTCTGAACTCTTTGGTGGATTATGCTGCTAGAAAACAATTGCTCCAGCCGCTTGCTGTGCAACATGCTAGACATCGAATCTCCTTCTATGCAGATGATGCTGTGGTTTTCTTGCGGCCACATAGGTTGGATCTGCAAGTCATCAAGAAAATCCTGGATTTATTTGGCCATGCCTCGGGCCTGCGTACTAATCTAACCAAGAGCTCAATCTCACCCATTCACAGCTCTACCGAGGATCTGCAGCTTACAACGGAAGTTCTGACCTGTGCTGTCAAGGAATTCCCTTGCACTTATCTCGGGCTACCCCTTTCTATTCACAAACCCACCAAAGAGGTGCTGCTACCTCTAGTTGATAAAGTAGCTGATCTTCTCCCAGGTGGAAGGCACAGCTAATGAATAGGGCTGGCCGTTTGATCTTGGTGCGGGTCGTCATGACAGCCACCCCCATCTATTTAATGACTGCCTTTGATCTTCCTAAATGGGTGATCAAGGCAGTGGACAAAAGGAGGAGGGGTTTTTTATGGAAAGGGCAGGAACAAGCACATGGTGGCAATTGTCTAGTCTCTTGGAAAAGGTACAACGTCCGCTTAAGTATGTTGGATTAGGGATACATAATCTTGAAAAACTTGGCTGGGCTCTAAGGATCCGTTGGCTTTGGGCTAAAAAAACAGACCCCTCAAGACCTTGGGCTGGTTTTCAGGTACAAATTCCTCAGTGCGCAGAAGCAATGTTTCGACTGGCAATTGACTGTATTGTTGGTAATGGGGAATCGATTCTATTCTGGAAGGACAGGTGGCTGAACAGCAGAACCATCACTGAACTAGCCCCAAATTTGATCAGGCACTTCTTGCCGCAAGGTCAAGCCCTCCATCAGATTCCAAATATTGAGATAATCCTCCAAGACTTGGACAGTAAGTGCACCTTTGATATCTGCCACCCATCTCTGATTGTTTAGAGCCTCAGCTACTGTCCTTCTATTGAGTGCCCTTTTGGGAATAACTTTGATCAAATTTGGGGCTAGTTCAGTGATGGTTCTGCTGTTCAGCCACCTGTCCTTCCAGAATAGAATCGATTCCCCATTACCAACAATACAGTCAATTGCCAGTCGAAACATTGCTTCTGCGCACTGAGGAATTTGTACCTGAAAACCAGCCCAAGGTCTTGAGGGGTCTGTTTTTTTAGCCCAAAGCCAACGGATCCTTAGAGCCCAGCCAAGTTTTTCAAGATTATGTATCCCTAATCCAACATACTTAAGCGGACGTTGTACCTTTTCCCAAGAGACTAGACAATTGCCACCATGTGCTTGTTCCTGCCCTTTCCATAAAAAACCCCTCCTCCTTTTGTCCACTGCCTTGATCACCCATTTAGGAAGATCAAAGGCAGTCATTAAATAGATGGGGGTGGCTGTCATGACGACCCGCACCAAGATCAAACGGCCAGCCCTATTCATTAGCTGTGCCTTCCACCCTGGGAGAAGATCAGCTACTTTATCAACTAGAGGTAGCAGCACCTCTTTGGTGGGTTTGTGAATAGAAAGGGGTAGCCCGAGATAAGTGCAAGGGAATTCCTTGACAGCACAGGTCAGAACTTCCGTTGTAAGCTGCAGATCCTCGGTAGAGCTGTGAATGGGTGAGATTGAGCTCTTGGTTAGATTAGTACGCAGGCCCGAGGCATGGCCAAATAAATCCAGGATTTTCTTGATGACTTGCAGATCCAACCTATGTGGCCGCAAGAAAACCACAGCATCATCTGCATAGAAGGAGATTCGATGTCTAGCATGTTGCACAGCAAGCGGCTGGAGCAATTGTTTTCTAGCAGCATAATCCACCAAAGAGTTCAGAACATCCATGACGAGTATAAAAAGCATTGGGGAGAGGGGGTCACCCTGACGGAGGCCACGCCGATGACATATGGATGCACCCGGCTCTCCATTGACCAAGACTTGGGTAGAGGAGGTGGATAAGATCAAACAAAGAAGGTCACACCATCACTGTCCAAAACCCACATGTTGCAGAATTTCAAGAAGGAAAGACCATGAAACTGAGTCAAAGGCTTTGGAAATGTCCAGCTTGAGCAAGATATGAGCCTCTTTTTTTCTATGCAAAGATTTCACCATTTGTTGGACAAAAAGAAAATTGTCTTGGATGTTCCTTCCTTTGACAAAAGCACTCTGATTTGTGGCGACCAAGGAAGGTAGAAGAGGGGCTAGCCGATTGGCCAGCACCTTGGTTACTAATTTAGCCACACTATGAATCAAGCTTATAGGTCGAAAATCCTTAACTTGACTGGCCTCCGGTTTCTTGGGGAGAAGGGAGACGAAGGCGGTATTCAGCAATCTGAATTTGAACACATATCCCTGGTGAATCGCTGAAAAGGCCGACAAGAGATCCCCTTTAATGATGCTCCAGCATGACTTATAAAAACGGCCAGTAAAACCATCGGTCCCAGGGGCTTTGTCTAGGGGCATATCCTTGATTGTTTTCCAAACCTCTTCTTCAGTAAATGGAGCGTCCAAGGAGAAAAGATCATGTTGCTCTACCCCAATCTCTGAGAGATCAATAGTGTAATCCTGACTTTCTGCTGTTCTCAAAACATTCTCAAAGAAATTGAGGACTGCATCATGTTTAGCTTCCTGTGTGACAGCCAGCTGATCTCCCACTTCTAGTTTGGCGATGAAATTCTCCCACTTCCTGTTGGCGATGAAATTCTTCTTCTTCCTGTGCCTGGAATCCGCTGCCCCTGTCGGACCTGAACGAGGTGGTGGCGAGGGAGAACAAACCCACCGGCGGCGCCTTGCAAAGTCATCTTCATCATCTCCTCCATCGGAGGGAGGAGGGCTCGGGTTCAAACCACCCGGGAAGAGAGCGTTGGAGTACCGTAACTCAATAGGGTATGCCAAAACTCTCTTAACTAGAGGATCTTCAACGGCGGCCGTCGGCGGCTCGACCACCCAGAGCTCCTTCATGCATGGGAGCGCCGACGGGTCAGAACACCAGGCTAAGCACCGAAAGCAGGACAAGTCCACCAGTCCAAGGGTGTCAGGATGGACCTGCTGAACCCAAGCATGAGGACTCAAGAAACGATCCACCATAGAGGTCTCCCAGACATGGGCAGGTAGGCCGCGTAGCTCGATATCGATCAAGAACGGCAGAACGCGACCATGGGCACCAGATAGACGACTCCATCGCTTGCAAAGGAGACTGAAGCTGAAGCCAGACAACTAACCGGCTGCCGCAGGCCAACCAAATGCTCAACCATGGCCAATTCAGGAAGAACCAGCAAATAACTTGATGGAGAAGCCCGGCGAAGCACTAGAGAGCTGGCAACGACATCCAGTCTGGCCGCAAGCACCGCTGCCACCTCCTCCACCGCGGCTAGCGGTTCTTCGCCGATAACAGACACCATTACGGCCCTTGCAAGATCCTCTTCAGCCCTAGCCACTTGATCACTCCAATCAATGATGCATGGGGGAGGCAACACAGCTTCATAGGACGTCTCCGAAGGAGCAGCGCCTGGCAGCGGGCCAGCAACCAGAGCGGAGTCGGATTGCTCCTGCCCAGAACGCTATCGGAATCTCGGACGTCGACGCCGCCGCCGCTGTCCCGCCTGTACATCTTGATCCCGGGCTTGCATCTCCAAAGCGCCCTGTGCTCGACCAGCGCCATCAGCTACGCCCGCCGGAGAAGGCCGTTGCGGGGGGGGCAGCACTGGCAGTTCCATGGGCCGGAGAAATCCGTCGCCACACAGGAACATGAACCGGAGCAGGTTGAGGATAAACATTCCGCATCACCGCAGCGCCTCCAGCAGCTCCCGCCGGAGACGACCGTTGCGGGGGGAGGGGTGCTGCACTGATATCGCCGTGGGCCGGGGAAATCCGTCGCCACATGGAGACGCGACCAGGAGCATGAGCGTTTCCGCCTCCGATCACCCCAGGGCACATGTTGGAGCGGTGACCCAGGGACAGGCAACGAAAGCAGCGAGTCTTCAGGCGACAATGTGCTGCTGTGTGCGTTGGCGAAAAACAGTTGAAGCACTTGTTGATAAGGTCCGCCAGGATTGAACGACGCGGAGGCCGAGCCGCGCGCAGACGCCGACGTCGAGTGCCGCGAGACTCAGCCCTCTGCCATCCAACCGGAGCAGGACGCACAGCGCCAGACGAGAAAACGGCCCCCTTCCGCCCAAGAAGGTCCCGCCGGAGGAGCGTAATCTTAGGCGCCCACGAGGAGAACGTCGGCGGAGGGCTGGCGGCCATCGCAGGAGCCGCAGAGGAAGAACCCGAGCCTGTAGCCACCTGACCACTTCCATCTGCCGCCGGAGTCGCCGCACAGGACGCGCCCGTAGAAGAGAGCACCATGTCGCGGTAGGAGGGAGGGGAGCCGCCCGGGCTTGACGAACTCGGACTCCCGGCGCACCAGCGCTCTACCTTTGAGCGCCCGCGCGAGACGAACGGCGCTGCTAGGTGACAAACAGAGACCAACGTCTGGGAGGGAGGCGCGGACGCCGATGGGGTGGCCGCCAGGTTCGGAGTGAACACCGGCGGGGGGCTGGTGGAGGGAGGCGAGACGTTGGGGAGGGGAGGAGGGGGAGGCGAGACGTCGGTCATCTCGAAGGAAAAGGGACAATGAACTTGGCCCAGTCCCAATCCCTCGGTGATCCTATTTCATAGCAGAGATTCTCGCAATAAGTTCTTAGTTTTTTTTCTAGGTAGCATCTGCGTTTGTGGTTAACTCACCATGATCTTGTTTTCAAAAACAAAATATTAAACCATCCAACGGATCTAATTCACCATTTTCTTTTGTTTTTAAAGAAATGGGAGCCGTTGTGCAAGGAAGAAACACTAAGAAGGAAAGTTCCTGGTACAAGGAGGGAAGCTATAGAAGGTTGACCGTCGTTTGATGTTTGACGATGTTTTGGGAGCAATTTTCTGTGTACTCTCACTGAACACAAGTCATCTCAGTTTGGTGTTGTCACAGAATTTAGGGGGGCAAAAAAAGGTTCCGATAGACTCTTTAAACCACTCTCCATCTTTTCTGCTCTCAAAAACCACTCTTCTCGCTCTTCACTTTTGGAGAGGCTACATGACTCTAAATGCAATATACAGTAGTTTTTCCCATGATTTTTTCACATAAAGAAAATTATGATAACCTATTGGAGTATAGAGAACAAAAATTGGAAAATCCATTGAAGGCACACGAGATATACAAAGAGAATATTTATTGAATGGCTCTTTAAATAGAGATATAGAGACTGAAATTTATAGAGGCTTTTAGAGTTGCTCTAACTTTCCTTTTGTGAAAAATTTCATAAGAAAACTACCATATATTGCATTTAGAGAACCATGTAATCTCTCCAAAAGTGGAGAGCGAGAAAGGTGGTTTTGGAGAGCGGAAAAGATGGAAAGTGGTTTAGAGAGTCTATTGGAGCATTTTTTTTTTGGTTTCTTTGTTTTTTAAATTTAATGATAAAGAGCCTCTTAATACTTTATTTATACAACATATAGAAATGAGAGCTTCACATACACACAAAGCAAAAATATATTGACTGATTTTATGGTATCAAGATTATGGATCCCATGTCAGCATTTCATCACTTAAAATGACTACCAAATATATTATTAAATTAGGCCATAACTGGAAAATATGTCCATTAGTAACACCAAAGATATAGCTAGCCCAAAAATGGGAAAAATGTACATACATAGTAGAGAGTACACCAAAGAATCAAGAGCTCTATTCATCAGCAATATTTTTGATAGCAAGTAGTTAATCATCACAAAAATCAGTAAAAACTAAAAACATATTCTTGCAGGCTTGAAACCAGCTCATACATGGCATAAAAATGAAACACAAATATAACCCACCTAAAGAGCAGAAAGACTACTTTCTACACCATACTATCGTTACTTTGAGACTAATCAAAACTAGGGGAGAAGTGATGTAACTTGCATGAATACAGAAGCTGGCATCAAGCATTTTGGATTCACATGATCATACCGATGTCCTTTCCCTATACAGAAGACTTCATCCACAGAACAGTATTTAATATTATTTATTTATGATTATAAACTTATGATTCTTGGATAGTACATTTAATTACAAATCTAATTGTATCATGTTTGTATTATAATAGTTAAAAATTGTTGGTGAAATTATTGGTCAAAGATTATTAAAGTTTGAATCTTAATATGCATGCACGCCTTATAAACTAGTCCGGAGATATTTCACATGTTAGACATATACCTCAATATTTCTAACCAATATTCAATTAGCAGCACATACAGTTCTGTGGATGAAGTCTTCTGTATAGGGAAAGGACATCGGTATGATCATGTGAATCCAAAATGCTTGATGCCAGCTTCTGTATTCATGCAAGTTACATCACTTCTCCCCTAGTTTTGATTAGTCTCAAAGTAACGATAGTATGGTGTAGAAAGTAGTCTTTCTGCTCTTTAGGTGGGTTATATTTGTGTTTCATTTTTATGCCATGTATGAGCTGGTTTCAAGCCTGCAAGAATATGTTTTTAGTTTTTACTGATTTTTGTGATGATTAACTACTTGCTATCAAAAATATTGCTGATGAATAGAGCTCTTGATTCTTTGGTGTACTCTCTACTATGTATGTACATTTTTCCCATTTTTGGGCTAGCTATATCTTTGGTGTTACTAATGGACATATTTTCCAGTTATGGCCTAATTTAATAATATATTTGGTAGTCATTTTAAGTGATGAAATGCTGACATGGGATCCATAATCTTGATACCATAAAATCAGTCAATATATTTTTGCTTTGTGTGTATGTGAAGCTCTCATTTCTATATGTTGTATAAATAAAGTATTAAGAGGCTCTTTATCATTAAATTTAAAAAACAAAGAAACCAAAAAAAAAATGCTCCAATAGACTCTCTAAACCACTTTCCATCTTTTCCGCTCTCCAAAACCACCTTTCTCGCTCTCCACTTTTGGAGAGATTACATGGTTCTCTAAATGCAATATATGGTAGTTTTCTTATGAAATTTTTCACAAAAGGAAAGTTAGAGCAACTCTAAAAGCCTCTATAAATTTCAGTCTCTATATCTCTATTTAAAGAGCCATTCAATAAATATTCTCTTTGTATATCTCGTGTGCCTTCAATGGATTTTCCAATTTTTGTTCTCTATACTCCAATAGGTTATCATAATTTTCTTTATGTGAAAAAATCATGGGAAAAACTACTGTATATTGCATTTAGAGTCATGTAGCCTCTCCAAAAGTGAAGAGCGAGAAGAGTGGTTTTTGAGAGCAGAAAAGATGGAGAGTGGTTTAAAGAGTCTATCGGAACCTTTTTTTGCCCCCCTAAATTCTGTGACAACACCAAACTGAGATGACTTGTGTTCAGTGAGAGTACACAGAAAATTGCTCCCAAAACATCGTCAAACATCAAACGACGGTCAACCTTCTATAGCTTCCCTCCTTGTACCAGGAACTTTCCTTCTTAGTGTTTCTTCCTTGCACAACGGCTCCCATTTCTTTAAAACAAAAGAAAATGGTGAATTAGATCCGTTGGATGGTTTAATATTTTGTTTTTGAAAACAAGATCATGGTGAGTTAACCACAAACGCAGATGCTACCTAGAAAAAAAACTAAGAACTTATTGCGAGAATCTCTGCTATGAAATAGGATCACCGAGGGATTGGGACTGGGCCAAGTTCATTGTCCCTTTTCCTTCGAGATGACCGACGTCTCGCCTCCCCCTCCTCCCCTCCCCAACGTCTCGCCTCCCTCCACCAGCCCCCCGCCGGTGTTCACTCCGAACCTGGCGGCCACCCCATCGGCGTCCGCGCCTCCCTCCCAGACGTTGGTCTCTGTTTGTCACCTAGCAGCGCCGTTCGTCTCGCGCGGGCGCTCAAAGGTAGAGCGCTGGTGCGCCGGGAGTCCGAGTTCGTCAAGCCCGGGCGGCTCCCCTCCCTCCTACCGCGACATGGTGCTCTCTTCTACGGGCGCGTCCTGTGCGGCGACTCCGGCGGCAGATGGAAGTGGTCAGGTGGCTACAGGCTCGGGTTCTTCCTCTGCGGCTCCTGCGATGGCCGCCAGCCCTCCGCCGACGTTCTCCTCGTGGGCGCCTAAGATTACGCTCCTCCGGCGGGACCTTCTTGGGCGGAAGGGGGCCGTTTTCTCGTCTGGCGCTGTGCGTCCTGCTCCGGTTGGATGGCAGAGGGCTGAGTCTCGCGGCACTCGACGTCGGCGTCTGCGCGCGGCTCGGCCTCCGCGTCGTTCAATCCTGGCGGACCTTATCAACAAGTGCTTCAACTGTTTTTCGCCAACGCACACAGCAGCACATTGTCGCCTGAAGACTCGCTGCTTTCGTTGCCTGTCCCTGGGTCACCGCTCCAACATGTGCCCTGGGGTGATCGGAGGCGGAAACGCTCATGCTCCTGGTCGCGTCTCCATGTGGCGACGGATTTCCCCGGCCCACGGCGATATCAGTGCAGCACCCCTCCCCCCGCAACGGTCGTCTCCGGCGGGAGCTGCTGGAGGCGCTGCGGTGATGCGGAATGTTTATCCTCAACCTGCTCCGGTTCATGTTCCTGTGTGGCGACGGATTTCTCCGGCCCATGGAACTGCCAGTGCTGCCCCCCGCAACGGCCTTCTCCGGCGGGCGTAGCTGATGGCGCTGGTCGAGCACAGGGCGCTTTGGAGATGCAAGCCCGGGATCAAGATGTACAGGCGGGACAGCGGCGGCGGCGTCGACGTCCGAGATTCCGATAGCGTTCTGGGCAGGAGCAATCCGACTCCGCTCTGGTTGCTGGCCCGCTGCCAGGCGCTGCTCCTTCGGAGACGTCCTATGAAGCTGTGTTGCCTCCCCCATGCATCATTGATTGGAGTGATCAAGTGGCTAGGGCTGAAGAGGATCTTGCAAGGGCCGTAATGGTGTCTGTTATCGGCGAAGAACCGCTAGCCGCGGTGGAGGAGGTGGCAGCGGTGCTTGCGGCCAGACTGGATGTCGTTGCCAGCTCTCTAGTGCTTCGCCGGGCTTCTCCATCAAGTTATTTGCTGGTTCTTCCTGAATTGGCCATGGTTGAGCATTTGGTTGGCCTGCGGCAGCCGGTTAGTTTGTCTGGCTTCAGCTTCAGTCTCCTTTGCAAGCGATGGAGTCGTCTATCTGGTGCCCATGGTCGCGTTCTGCCGTTCTTGATCGATATCGAGCTACGCGGCCTACCTGCCCATGTCTGGGAGACCTCTATGGTGGATCGTTTCTTGAGTCCTCATGCTTGGGTTCAGCAGGTCCATCCTGACACCCTTGGACTGGTGGACTTGTCCTGCTTTCGGTGCTTAGCCTGGTGTTCTGACCCGTCGGCGCTCCCATGCATGAAGGAGCTCTGGGTGGTCGAGCCGCCGACGGCCGCCGTTGAAGATCCTCTAGTTAAGAGAGTTTTGGCATACCCTATTGAGTTACGGTACTCCAACGCTCTCTTCCCGGGTGGTTTGAACCCGAGCCCTCCTCCCTCCGATGGAGGAGATGATGAAGATGACTTTGCAAGGCGCCGCCGGTGGGTTTGTTCTCCCTCGCCACCACCTCGTTCAGGTCCGACAGGGGCAGCGGATTCCAGGCACAGGAAGAAGAAGAATTTCATCGCCAACAGGAAGTGGGAGAATTTCATCGCCAAACTAGAAGTGGGAGATCAGCTGGCTGTCACACAGGAAGCTAAACATGATGCAGTCCTCAATTTCTTTGAGAATGTTTTGAGAACAGCAGAAAGTCAGGATTACACTATTGATCTCTCAGAGATTGGGGTAGAGCAACATGATCTTTTCTCCTTGGACGCTCCATTTACTGAAGAAGAGGTTTGGAAAACAATCAAGGATATGCCCCTAGACAAAGCCCCTGGGACCGATGGTTTTACTGGCCGTTTTTATAAGTCATGCTGGAGCATCATTAAAGGGGATCTCTTGTCGGCCTTTTCAGCGATTCACCAGGGATATGTGTTCAAATTCAGATTGCTGAATACCGCCTTCGTCTCCCTTCTCCCCAAGAAACCGGAGGCCAGTCAAGTTAAGGATTTTCGACCTATAAGCTTGATTCATAGTGTGGCTAAATTAGTAACCAAGGTGCTGGCCAATCGGCTAGCCCCTCTTCTACCTTCCTTGGTCGCCACAAATCAGAGTGCTTTTGTCAAAGGAAGGAACATCCAAGACAATTTTCTTTTTGTCCAACAAATGGTGAAATCTTTGCATAGAAAAAAAGAGGCTCATATCTTGCTCAAGCTGGACATTTCCAAAGCCTTTGACTCAGTTTCATGGTCTTTCCTTCTTGAAATTCTGCAACATGTGGGTTTTGGACAGTGATGGTGTGACCTTCTTTGTTTGATCTTATCCACCTCCTCTACCCAAGTCTTGGTCAATGGAGAGCCGGGTGCATCCATATGTCATCGGCGTGGCCTCCGTCAGGGTGACCCCCTCTCCCCAATGCTTTTTATACTCGTCATGGATGTTCTGAACTCTTTGGTGGATTATGCTGCTAGAAAACAATTGCTCCAGCCGCTTGCTGTGCAACATGCTAGACATCGAATCTCCTTCTATGCAGATGATGCTGTGGTTTTCTTGCGGCCACATAGGTTGGATCTGCAAGTCATCAAGAAAATCCTGGATTTATTTGGCCATGCCTCGGGCCTGCGTACTAATCTAACCAAGAGCTCAATCTCACCCATTCACAGCTCTACCGAGGATCTGCAGCTTACAACGGAAGTTCTGACCTGTGCTGTCAAGGAATTCCCTTGCACTTATCTCGGGCTACCCCTTTCTATTCACAAACCCACCAAAGAGGTGCTGCTACCTCTAGTTGATAAAGTAGCTGATCTTCTCCCAGGGTGGAAGGCACAGCTAATGAATAGGGCTGGCCGTTTGATCTTGGTGCGGGTCGTCATGACAGCCACCCCCATCTATTTAATGACTGCCTTTGATCTTCCTAAATGGGTGATCAAGGCAGTGGACAAAAGGAGGAGGGGTTTTTTATGGAAAGGGCAGGAACAAGCACATGGTGGCAATTGTCTAGTCTCTTGGGAAAAGGTACAACGTCCGCTTAAGTATGTTGGATTAGGGATACATAATCTTGAAAACTTGGCTGGGCTCTAAGGATCCGTTGGCTTTGGGCTAAAAAAACAGACCCCTCAAGACCTTGGGCTGGTTTTCAGGTACAAATTCCTCAGTGCGCAGAAGCAATGTTTCGACTGGCAATTGACTGTATTGTTGGTAATGGGGAATCGATTCTATTCTGGAAGGACAGGTGGCTGAACAGCAGAACCATCACTGAACTAGCCCCAAATTTGATCAAAGTTATTCCCAAAAGGGCACTCAATAGAAGGACAGTAGCTGAGGCTCTAAACAATCAGAGATGGGTGGCAGATATCAAAGGTGCACTTACTGTCCAAGTCTTGGAGGATTATCTCAATATTTGGAATCTGATGGAGGGCTTGACCTTGCGGCAAGAAGTGCCTGATCAATTTAGATGGAAGCTAAATCAGTCAGGTACATACACCAGCAAATCAGCTTATGCTGCTTTCTTTGTTGGGTCCATCAAATTTGCACCATGGAAAAAGATTTGGAAGAGTTGGGCTCTACTCCGATGCAAGTTTTTTATTTGGTTGGCTATCAACAATCGATGTTGGACGGCAGACCGTCTTGCTAAAAGAGGCTTGCCCCACTCGAAAGCCTGTCCTTTCTGCAATCAGGCTGAAGAAACCATACAGCACCTCCTTGTGGGTTGTGTCTTTACCAAGCAGATTTGGTTTTCAATTCTCCAAGCCTTACATCTACCTGCTCTAGTGCCCTCAACGTCAGACACCAAATTCTCTAGCTGGTGGAGAAAAGGACTTCGACTTATTCCAAAAGACTTGCATAAGGGTTTCAACTCTTTGGTTATTCTGGTAGCTTGGGAAGCCTGGAAACATAGGAACTCTTGTGTTTTCGAACATGCTAGACCTAGCATTCCAGATCTACTCAGAGTGATAGCTGATGAGTGCAGTCTGTGGGGGTTGGCAGGAGCTTCTAAGCTCCAAGAGCTCCTTGCCCGGTCGCTATCCTTGGCTGCTTAGGCTGTGTCTAGACTGGTCAGGGTTTCAGTTGTTTTTCTTTGCTCTCTGTCAACAGTGTGTGTTGAGTTTTCTTTGTACCTGGACTTGGGCCGGTCTTGCCGGCCCTCTTTTTCCTTCTTCTTAATGAAATGACACGCAACTCTCCTGCGTTGTTCGAGAAAAAAAATAGGATCACCTCAATGAATTGTTGAGTAGATAGAGGGATGCCTCCAGAGTTTAAAACGTCTCTAATGACACACCACGGGTATTGGGCGATGTTACACTGTATGTGATCAGCACTTTTCTCCTGTCCACATAATTTGCTATTCTTCTCACCTTGCTAATTCTCCCTCAGGAGTTGGTCAGCAGATTGAATTAGACTCATGAATAAAAGACAAAGAAATTTTCTAATCTTCAGCTGTAGTGGTGAATTCCATATGTCTAATATAATGTGTTTTCTGGAGGAACCTGGTTCTGATGATGCTGTTTATCTGGCAGGTTCGTCAGCTGCTTACCAAGTGATCTAAGACAAGGTTGAATTAGGAGCAAGGTTGTATGCGTACGTGTAAGCATGTTCAAGAGGCCTTGGAGATCTTGTGAGCTGTTTCGTACTTGTGGTTTGGCAGTGTCGATATATGTTGATGATGGACAAGGACAAAGCAAGTTAGTGTTTGTATTTGGTTCACGATGTTGCCATCTACAGTATATAATGTTAGTGGAGCGCCAACTGCATGTTGAGAGAAGCTCGTAAGGGGCTTGTAGCACCGACGCAGTTGAATTACAGTACATTCTCTAGTTTCATCAGAAATGGACCAAACTGTTAGCTGCTCTGAACATGGAAAGTGGCTTCTGGGGGCACTAGAAAACCAGGCGCAGCTTTGCCACGCCCTTTGTGGAGCTGCTCAGTCCATCTTTACAGGTTGGGTCTTGCAAATGTAGGTAAACACTGAATCTCCGTTCCAATTGCCTTATTCAAGGAACGGTGTGTCTCCATTCTAAATTTCTCAACAGCTTTTGAACCACTTCAGTATATTTTAGGGACGACTGAGTTTGCAGCTCAAGCGAACATGTTTTTTTTATTCAAACTTTGGCTCTATGGCCGTGTATTACTAGCTCTCGACTCAGCTAAATCGCGAGCCACCATCACCATTACATCATTAGGTAGGCCGTCCGTCCAAGACTGCGACTGGCCCGGCTCCAAACTTAAACCTAGTTTCACTAACTTGTGCGCAGATTGATAGTTCCAATTCAGTGTTTACCTACATTTGCAAGACCCAACCTGTAAAGATGGACTGAGCAGCTCCACAAAGGGCGTGGCAAAGCTGCGCCTGGTTTTCTAGTGCCCCCAGAAGCCACTTTCCATGTTCAGAGCAGCTAACAGTTTGGTCCATTTCTGATGAAACTAGAGAATGTACTGTAATTCAACTGCGTCGGTGCTACAAGCCCCTTACGAGCTTCTCTCAACATGCAGTTGGCGCTCCACTAACATTATATACTGTAGATGGCAACATCGTGAACCAAATACAAACACTAACTTGCTTTGTCCTTGTCCATCATCAACATATATCGACACTGCCAAACCACAAGTACGAAACAGCTCACAAGATCTCCAAGGCCTCTTGAACATGCTTACACGTACGCATACAACCTTGCTCCTAATTCAACCTTGTCTTAGATCACTTGGTAAGCAGCTGACGAACCTGCCAGATAAACAGCATCATCAGAACCAGGTTCCTCCAGAAAACACATTATATTAGACATATGGAATTCACCACTACAGCTGAAGATTAGAAAATTTCTTTGTCTTTTATTCATGAGTCTAATTCAATCTGCTGACCAACTCCTGAGGGAGAATTAGCAAGGTGAGAAGAATAGCAAATTATGTGGACAGGAGAAAAGTGCTGATCACATACAGTGTAACATCGCCCAATACCCGTGGTGTGTCATTAGAGACGTTTTAAACTCTGGAGGCATCCCTCTATCTACTCAACAATTCATTGAGGTGATCCTATTTTTTTTCTCGAACAACGCAGGAGAGTTGCGTGTCATTTCATTAAGAAGAAGGAAAAAGAGGGCCGGCAAGACCGGCCCAAGTCCAGGTACAAAGAAAACTCAACACACACTGTTGACAGAGAGCAAAGAAAAACAACTGAAACCCTGACCAGTCTAGACACAGCCTAAGCAGCCAAGGATAGCGACCGGGCAAGGAGCTCTTGGAGCTTAGAAGCTCCTGCCAACCCCCACAGACTGCACTCATCAGCTATCACTCTGAGTAGATCTGGAATGCTAGGTCTAGCATGTTCGAAAACACAAGAGTTCCTATGTTTCCAGGCTTCCCAAGCTACCAGAATAACCAAAGAGTTGAAACCCTTATGCAAGTCTTTTGGAATAAGTCGAAGTCCTTTTCTCCACCAGCTAGAGAATTTGGTGTCTGACGTTGAGGGCACTAGAGCAGGTAGATGTAAGGCTTGGAGAATTGAAAACCAAATCTGCTTGGTAAAGACACAACCCACAAGGAGGTGCTGTATGGTTTCTTCAGCCTGATTGCAGAAAGGACAGGCTTTCGAGTGGGGCAAGCCTCTTTTAGCAAGACGGTCTGCCGTCCAACATCGATTGTTGATAGCCAACCAAATAAAAAACTTGCATCGGAGTAGAGCCCAACTCTTCCAAATCTTTTTCCATGGTGCAAATTTGATGGACCCAACAAAGAAAGCAGCATAAGCTGATTTGCTGGTGTATGTACCTGACTGATTTAGCTTCCATCTAAATTGATCAGGCACTTCTTGCCGCAAGGTCAAGCCCTCCATCAGATTCCAAATATTGAGATAATCCTCCAAGACTTGGACAGTAAGTGCACCTTTGATATCTGCCACCCATCTCTGATTGTTTAGAGCCTCAGCTACTGTCCTTCTATTGAGTGCCCTTTTGGGAATAACTTTGATCAAATTTGGGGCTAGTTCAGTGATGGTTCTGCTGTTCAGCCACCTGTCCTTCCAGAATAGAATCGATTCCCCATTACCAACAATACAGTCAATTGCCAGTCGAAACATTGCTTCTGCGCACTGAGGAATTTGTACCTGAAAACCAGCCCAAGGTCTTGAGGGGTCTGTTTTTTTAGCCCAAAGCCAACGGATCCTTAGAGCCCAGCCAAGTTTTTCAAGATTATGTATCCCTAATCCAACATACTTAAGCGGACGTTGTACCTTTTCCCAAGAGACTAGACAATTGCCACCATGTGCTTGTTCCTGCCCTTTCCATAAAAAACCCCTCCTCCTTTTGTCCACTGCCTTGATCACCCATTTAGGAAGATCAAAGGCAGTCATTAAATAGATGGGGGTGGCTGTCATGACGACCCGCACCAAGATCAAACGGCCAGCCCTATTCATTAGCTGTGCCTTCCACCCTGGGAGAAGATCAGCTACTTTATCAACTAGAGGTAGCAGCACCTCTTTGGTGGGTTTGTGAATAGAAAGGGGTAGCCCGAGATAAGTGCAAGGGAATTCCTTGACAGCACAGGTCAGAACTTCCGTTGTAAGCTGCAGATCCTCGGTAGAGCTGTGAATGGGTGAGATTGAGCTCTTGGTTAGATTAGTACGCAGGCCCGAGGCATGGCCAAATAAATCCAGGATTTTCTTGATGACTTGCAGATCCAACCTATGTGGCCGCAAGAAAACCACAGCATCATCTGCATAGAAGGAGATTCGATGTCTAGCATGTTGCACAGCAAGCGGCTGGAGCAATTGTTTTCTAGCAGCATAATCCACCAAAGAGTTCAGAACATCCATGACGAGTATAAAAAGCATTGGGGAGAGGGGGTCACCCTGACGGAGGCCACGCCGATGACATATGGATGCACCCGGCTCTCCATTGACCAAGACTTGGGTAGAGGAGGTGGATAAGATCAAACAAAGAAGGTCACACCATCACTGTCCAAAACCCACATGTTGCAGAATTTCAAGAAGGAAAGACCATGAAACTGAGTCAAAGGCTTTGGAAATGTCCAGCTTGAGCAAGATATGAGCCTCTTTTTTTCTATGCAAAGATTTCACCATTTGTTGGACAAAAAGAAAATTGTCTTGGATGTTCCTTCCTTTGACAAAAGCACTCTGATTTGTGGCGACCAAGGAAGGTAGAAGAGGGGCTAGCCGATTGGCCAGCACCTTGGTTACTAATTTAGCCACACTATGAATCAAGCTTATAGGTCGAAAATCCTTAACTTGACTGGCCTCCGGTTTCTTGGGGAGAAGGGAGACGAAGGCGGTATTCAGCAATCTGAATTTGAACACATATCCCTGGTGAATCGCTGAAAAGGCCGACAAGAGATCCCCTTTAATGATGCTCCAGCATGACTTATAAAAACGGCCAGTAAAACCATCGGTCCCAGGGCTTTGTCTAGGGGCATATCCTTGATTGTTTTCCAAACCTCTTCTTCAGTAAATGGAGCGTCCAAGGAGAAAAGATCATGTTGCTCTACCCCAATCTCTGAGAGATCAATAGTGTAATCCTGACTTTCTGCTGTTCTCAAAACATTCTCAAAGAAATTGAGGACTGCATCATGTTTAGCTTCCTGTGTGACAGCCAGCTGATCTCCCACTTCTAGTTTGGCGATGAAATTCTCCCACTTCCTGTTGGCGATGAAATTCTTCTTCTTCCTGTGCCTGGAATCCGCTGCCCCTGTCGGACCTGAACGAGGTGGTGGCGAGGGAGAACAAACCCACCGGCGGCGCCTTGCAAAGTCATCTTCATCATCTCCTCCATCGGAGGGAGGAGGGCTCGGGTTCAAACCACCCGGGAAGAGAGCGTTGGAGTACCGTAACTCAATAGGGTATGCCAAAACTCTCTTAACTAGAGGATCTTCAACGGCGGCCGTCGGCGGCTCGACCACCCAGAGCTCCTTCATGCATGGGAGCGCCGACGGGTCAGAACACCAGGCTAAGCACCGAAAGCAGGACAAGTCCACCAGTCCAAGGGTGTCAGGATGGACCTGCTGAACCCAAGCATGAGGACTCAAGAAACGATCCACCATAGAGGTCTCCCAGACATGGGCAGGTAGGCCGCGTAGCTCGATATCGATCAAGAACGGCAGAACGCGACCATGGGCACCAGATAGACGACTCCATCGCTTGCAAAGGAGACTGAAGCTGAAGCCAGACAAACTAACCGGCTGCCGCAGGCCAACCAAATGCTCAACCATGGCCAATTCAGGAAGAACCAGCAAATAACTTGATGGAGAAGCCCGGCGAAGCACTAGAGAGCTGGCAACGACATCCAGTCTGGCCGCAAGCACCGCTGCCACCTCCTCCACCGCGGCTAGCGGTTCTTCGCCGATAACAGACACCATTACGGCCCTTGCAAGATCCTCTTCAGCCCTAGCCACTTGATCACTCCAATCAATGATGCATGGGGGAGGCAACACAGCTTCATAGGACGTCTCCGAAGGAGCAGCGCCTGGCAGCGGGCCAGCAACCAGAGCGGAGTCGGATTGCTCCTGCCCAGAACGCTATCGGAATCTCGGACGTCGACGCCGCCGCCGCTGTCCCGCCTGTACATCTTGATCCCGGGCTTGCATCTCCAAAGCGCCCTGTGCTCGACCAGCGCCATCAGCTACGCCCGCCGGAGAAGGCCGTTGCGGGGGGGCAGCACTGGCAGTTCCATGGGCCGGAGAAATCCGTCGCCACACAGGAACATGAACCGGAGCAGGTTGAGGATAAACATTCCGCATCACCGCAGCGCCTCCAGCAGCTCCCGCCGGAGACGACCGTTGCGGGGGGAGGGGTGCTGCACTGATATCGCCGTGGGCCGGGGAAATCCGTCGCCACATGGAGACGCGACCAGGAGCATGAGCGTTTCCGCCTCCGATCACCCCAGGGCACATGTTGGAGCGGTGACCCAGGGACAGGCAACGAAAGCAGCGAGTCTTCAGGCGACAATGTGCTGCTGTGTGCGTTGGCGAAAAACAGTTGAAGCACTTGTTGATAAGGTCCGCCAGGATTGAACGACGCGGAGGCCGAGCCGCGCGCAGACGCCGACGTCGAGTGCCGCGAGACTCAGCCCTCTGCCATCCAACCGGAGCAGGACGCACAGCGCCAGACGAGAAAACGGCCCCCTTCCGCCCAAGAAGGTCCCGCCGGAGGAGCGTAATCTTAGGCGCCCACGAGGAGAACGTCGGCGGAGGGCTGGCGGCCATCGCAGGAGCCGCAGAGGAAGAACCCGAGCCTGTAGCCACCTGACCACTTCCATCTGCCGCCGGAGTCGCCGCACAGGACGCGCCCGTAGAAGAGAGCACCATGTCGCGGTAGGAGGGAGGGGAGCCGCCCGGGCTTGACGAACTCGGACTCCCGGCGCACCAGCGCTCTACCTTTGAGCGCCCGCGCGAGACGAACGGCGCTGCTAGGTGACAAACAGAGACCAACGTCTGGGAGGGAGGCGCGGACGCCGATGGGGTGGCCGCCAGGTTCGGAGTGAACACCGGCGGGGGGCTGGTGGAGGGAGGCGAGACGTTGGGGAGGGGAGGAGGGGGAGGCGAGACGTCGGTCATCTCGAAGGAAAAGGGACAATGAACTTGGCCCAGTCCCAATCCCTCGGTGATCCTATTTCATAGCAGAGATTCTCGCAATAAGTTCTTAGTTTTTTTTCTAGGTAGCATCTGCGTTTGTGGTTAACTCACCATGATCTTGTTTTCAAAAACAAAATATTAAACCATCCAACGGATCTAATTCACCATTTTCTTTTGTTTTTAAAGAAATGGGAGCCGTTGTGCAAGGAAGAAACACTAAGAAGGAAAGTTCCTGGTACAAGGAGGGAAGCTATAGAAGGTTGACCGTCGTTTGATGTTTGACGATGTTTTGGGAGCAATTTTCTGTGTACTCTCACTGAACACAAGTCATCTCAGTTTGGTGTTGTCACAGAATTTAGGGGGGCAAAAAAAGGTTCCGATAGACTCTTTAAACCACTCTCCATCTTTTCTGCTCTCAAAAAATAAACCACTCTTCTCGCTCTTCACTTTTGGAGAGGCTACATGACTCTAAATGCAATATACAGTAGTTTTTCCCATGATTTTTTCACATAAAGAAAATTATGATAACCTATTGGAGTATAGAGAACAAAAATTGGAAAATCCATTGAAGGCACACGAGATATACAAAGAGAATATTTATTGAATGGCTCTTTAAATAGAGATATAGAGACTGAAATTTATAGAGGCTTTTAGAGTTGCTCTAACTTTCCTTTTGTGAAAAATTTCATAAGAAAACTACCATATATTGCATTTAGAGAACCATGTAATCTCTCCAAAAGTGGAGAGCGAGAAAGGTGGTTTTGGAGAGCGGAAAAGATGGAAAGTGGTTTAGAGAGTCTATTGGAGCATTTTTTTTTTTGGTTTCTTTGTTTTTTAAATTTAATGATAAAGAGCCTCTTAATACTTTATTTATACAACATATAGAAATGAGAGCTTCACATACACACAAAGCAAAAATATATTGACTGATTTTATGGTATCAAGATTATGGATCCCATGTCAGCATTTCATCACTTAAAATGACTACCAAATATATTATTAAATTAGGCCATAACTGGAAAATATGTCCATTAGTAACACCAAAGATATAGCTAGCCCAAAAATGGGAAAAATGTACATACATAGTAGAGAGTACACCAAAGAATCAAGAGCTCTATTCATCAGCAATATTTTTGATAGCAAGTAGTTAATCATCACAAAAATCAGTAAAAACTAAAAACATATTCTTGCAGGCTTGAAACCAGCTCATACATGGCATAAAAATGAAACACAAATATAACCCACCTAAAGAGCAGAAAGACTACTTTCTACACCATACTATCGTTACTTTGAGACTAATCAAAACTAGGGGAGAAGTGATGTAACTTGCATGAATACAGAAGCTGGCATCAAGCATTTTGGATTCACATGATCATACCGATGTCCTTTCCTATACAGAAGACTTCATCCACAGAACTGTATGTGCTGCTAATTGAATATTGGTTAGAAATATTGAGGTATATGTCTAACATGTGAAATATCTCCGGACTAGTTTATAAGGCGTGCATGCATATTAAGATTCAAACTTTAATAATCTTTGACCAATAATTTCACCAACAATTTTTAACTATTATAATACAAACATGATACAATTAGATTTGTAATTAAATGTACTATCCAAGAATCATAAGTTTATAATCATAAATAAATAATATTAAATACTGTGTCATGTCAAATTGTGCCATATAAAGTGGTCCAAAAGTAGTACATAAAAAATAAGGATAAAAACCATCATGAATCTACTTTCACTTGGGTGCGTGCTCACTACTAAACTATAAGTTAAGGAAAGAGGTAGGGTTTTTTTTAGAAAACAAGAGGTGCATTTAATCTCTAATATGTGTAGGTGTGTTTACAGTAAGCCAGTAAGAAGTATGCAGAGTGTGAAACTGATAATTTTCTGTAAAGAATTAGACTACGAGGTGAGACACCTCCTGAGAGTAGCCTTAAGGTACCAAGATTCAAACCCAGGAAGGCAACAAGGGTTTCATCAACTCCTGGAGTTTAACGCTCTAACTGTTAAGCCACGAGAATACTTGGTAACTGACAATTTTCTGTAGCTTGTTACCACATAGGTAGGGATTCAATTTGAAGTAGGATCACCGAGGGATTGGGACTGGGCCAAGTTCATTGTCCCTTTTCCTTCGAGATGACCGACGTCTCGCCTCCCCCTCCTCCCCTCCCCAACGTCTCGCCTCCCTCCACCAGCCCCCCGCCGGTGTTCACTCCGAACCTGGCGGCCACCCCATCGGCGTCCGCGCCTCCCTCCCAGACGTTGGTCTCTGTTTGTCACCTAGCAGCGCCGTTCGTCTCGCGCGGGCGCTCAAAGGTAGAGCGCTGGTGCGCCGGGAGTCCGAGTTCGTCAAGCCCGGGCGGCTCCCCTCCCTCCTACCGCGACATGGTGCTCTCTTCTACGGGCGCGTCCTGTGCGGCGACTCCGGCGGCAGATGGAAGTGGTCAGGTGGCTACAGGCTCGGGTTCTTCCTCTGCGGCTCCTGCGATGGCCGCCAGCCCTCCGCCGACGTTCTCCTCGTGGGCGCCTAAGATTACGCTCCTCCGGCGGGACCTTCTTGGGCGGAAGGGGGCCGTTTTCCTCGTCTGGCGCTGTGCGTCCTGCTCCGGTTGGATGGCAGAGGGCTGAGTCTCGCGGCACTCGACGTCGGCGTCTGCGCGCGGCTCGGCCTCCGCGTCGTTCAATCCTGGCGGACCTTATCAACAAGTGCTTCAACTGTTTTTCGCCAACGCACACAGCAGCACATTGTCGCCTGAAGACTCGCTGCTTTCGTTGCCTGTCCCTGGGTCACCGCTCCAACATGTGCCCTGGGGTGATCGGAGGCGGAAACGCTCATGCTCCTGGTCGCGTCTCCATGTGGCGACGGATTTCCCCGGCCCACGGCGATATCAGTGCAGCACCCCTCCCCCCGCAACGGTCGTCTCCGGCGGGAGCTGCTGGAGGCGCTGCGGTGATGCGGAATGTTTATCCTCAACCTGCTCCGGTTCATGTTCCTGTGTGGCGACGGATTTCTCCGGCCCATGGAACTGCCAGTGCTGCCCCCCCGCAACGGCCTTCTCCGGCGGGCGTAGCTGATGGCGCTGGTCGAGCACAGGGCGCTTTGGAGATGCAAGCCCGGGATCAAGATGTACAGGCGGGACAGCGGCGGCGGCGTCGACGTCCGAGATTCCGATAGCGTTCTGGGCAGGAGCAATCCGACTCCGCTCTGGTTGCTGGCCCGCTGCCAGGCGCTGCTCCTTCGGAGACGTCCTATGAAGCTGTGTTGCCTCCCCCATGCATCATTGATTGGAGTGATCAAGTGGCTAGGGCTGAAGAGGATCTTGCAAGGGCCGTAATGGTGTCTGTTATCGGCGAAGAACCGCTAGCCGCGGTGGAGGAGGTGGCAGCGGTGCTTGCGGCCAGACTGGATGTCGTTGCCAGCTCTCTAGTGCTTCGCCGGGCTTCTCCATCAAGTTATTTGCTGGTTCTTCCTGAATTGGCCATGGTTGAGCATTTGGTTGGCCTGCGGCAGCCGGTTAGTTTGTCTGGCTTCAGCTTCAGTCTCCTTTGCAAGCGATGGAGTCGTCTATCTGGTGCCCATGGTCGCGTTCTGCCGTTCTTGATCGATATCGAGCTACGCGGCCTACCTGCCCATGTCTGGGAGACCTCTATGGTGGATCGTTTCTTGAGTCCTCATGCTTGGGTTCAGCAGGTCCATCCTGACACCCTTGGACTGGTGGACTTGTCCTGCTTTCGGTGCTTAGCCTGGTGTTCTGACCCGTCGGCGCTCCCATGCATGAAGGAGCTCTGGGTGGTCGAGCCGCCGACGGCCGCCGTTGAAGATCCTCTAGTTAAGAGAGTTTTGGCATACCCTATTGAGTTACGGTACTCCAACGCTCTCTTCCCGGGTGGTTTGAACCCGAGCCCTCCTCCCTCCGATGGAGGAGATGATGAAGATGACTTTGCAAGGCGCCGCCGGTGGGTTTGTTCTCCCTCGCCACCACCTCGTTC
>JAHUYU010001417.1:0-27825 GCA_030439765.1 Tripidium arundinaceum
GATAGCGAGTGTTCAATGCACAGGTACAACAACCTGAGCATGTACAACGCCATAATTTGTTCCAGATTTTCTTCCTCATCAGCAACCGCAGAGCGCGTGTCATCATTGATGGAGGTAGCTGTAATAATTTGGTGAGTTCTAATTTGGTCAAGAAGCTTGGCTTGACCACACGCCCACACCCACATCCATACCATATTCAGTGGTTAAATGACTCTAGAAAAGCTAAGATAACACAAATTTGCAGAGTTTCATTTTCCATTGATTCATATGCTAATCATGTTGATTGTGATGTGGTACCTATGCAAGCTTGTTCGCTTTTATTGGGTCGTCCTTGGGATATGATAATAATGCTACACACCATGGTAGAAATAATAAATACACTTTTGAGCATAAAGGAAACAAATATACTTTGGTACCTTTGACCCCTGCTGAAATTGTACAAGCTGGTAGAGAACGAGACAAACTTTTGAATGATACTAAATCTGAAAATCAGCAAGTTGTCAATCTTGTTTTTCCACCTAAAAAGGATAAATCTACACACATGCGCCAATTCCTATTTTTTGGAACCAAAATAACAGGAACGGCACAAGGACTAAGACTTTTTCGTACATACCCGCGGTCCAAAAGATCTTGGACTTGTCGCTGAATTTCCTTTGTCTCTTCGGGGTTGGCTCGATAAGCAACTCGGTTGGGCAAGGTTGCTCCTGGGATCAAGTCGATTTGATGCTCTATTCCTCTCATAGGTGGCAGCCCCGGGGGTATCTCAGCTGGAAAAATATTCTCATACTTCTGCAAAAAGTTAGTGACAGCAGAGGTATTGAGCTAGCAATATCTTCAAGCGAAAATATAGCTCATTTGCATATCAAAGCATAGCAAATCATCATCAGAAATTTCAGCAAGGTCACATTTAGTGTCTCATTTAATCTTTTCCTGAATTGTTTGTATGTGTGAGCTTGATGCTTGTTAAGTAGTTGCTTAGGCTAATTAAGGTAAGCTGTAGCTGCAGGTTTTCGACCTCTTACAGCTGATGAAGAGTTGTACCTTAGGTTGCTAGTGCGTGGTGAGTGTTACTTCTTCTTCTTCTAAAGAAGAGATATGCACCTACTAAGTAAAATAAAATTTATCTTGTTATCATCTTGTCACCATATCTTGTTAGGAACGTGCTTTGTGCTTCGCATCATGTCATTCATGTCATATCCTATGCATTCATTTTATTTATATGTGTATCCATGCATATAGGATCGCCGGAAGGAGTGACGCTTCCGGAGTTCGAGCTCGAGGGGCAGGAGAACCCGCAGGAGAACCAGCAGGAGACTCCAGAAGGAGACGTACAGGTCCAGGAGTAGCTGCTCGAGAGCCCGGAGCACGTCCCTGCTAGCTTTCTCAAAGGCAAGCCCCAGAGCATATTAAGCCTCCCAGGTTTTATTAAAAATGCATTTGAGTCTTTTTATATGTTTTATGCATTAAGTTATAGGAGTTGCTTGAAACCGCTGCTGCATCTACCTTTTCCTTGTCTAGAAAATATTCTTGTCACCCTCTTATAGGTCCAGGATCGAAACCTATGCTTAGCCATGATGGGGACGTGGTTCCCGATCTTCCGTTAGGCTCGAGATAACTATCGTTGTGGCGGAGAATGACACACCGATCCGGCTTTAGATCGAAAGACCCGAACCCTGCAATCTTAGCACCACAACTCCTCTGGTTATCAACTGTGTCACTGATCCAGTTGACCTCGCCCCGAAGGCTAATCCCTGCCTGCGCAATGAAGAACACAAGCAAGAACAAGAAAGAAAGCAACCAAATTGCAGATGAATGATTAATCTCACGAGTTGGGGTATCACAAACCGAGCGAGCGGTGAAACTGTTCTTGACAGAATAATCTAAACAAAACCCAAAGTGTAACAACGGCGGTGGTGACGGCTAAATAGGGTGCTAGGGTCGTCATGACCCCTAGAAGTGCCCCTAATGGGCTCCCATACGATACACGGTCCATTGGACCCAAAGTGGATGATGCAGCATCAAAATAGTTTCTAGACACTGACTTGTTCGATGATTCCTATAAACTCGAGTCGATTTTGGACGTCAAACCAAAACCATTGATTAGGTACTAAAATTAGCTTTCCAACCTAAGTTGAACCGTCGAAAACGGAGTCCGTATGCGTCCTGGGTGTCCGTTTTAGTGCAGACTGGTTCTGGAAGTCAGGGCAGACTCGGACTCGAGTTGGACTGGACCTCCGGCTTGTGTTGCACGCCCTTGCTATAGCTCTTTGCCTTCTCCAATGTCCCAAAACACTTCTGACCCTCTCCAATGTTCCTAACCAAGATAACATCACTAGGTAGCAACCTATTCTCGAAAATATGAAAAGCATCGTTTAGAAACGAGCTCACCTCTAAATTGAGTTGTTGCATTCGCGCTCGGGTCATTGGACCTTACATAACGGTTGGAGGATTAGCGGTTGCATTGGAAGGAGTGATGTCCTCATCATCCTCCCCCTCTTGAAGTGGAGTCATCCTCGACTCATCTTCTTCTCCCAAGTATGGCTTCAAATCTGCAATGTTAAATGTATGACTAACCCCGAACTCGGGTGGCAACTCAAGTTTGTATGCATTATCATTTATTTTCTCAATTATCTTAAAAGGACCAGCAGCTCTTGGCATTAACTTAGACTTACGCAGCATTGGAAATCGATCTTTCCTCAAGTGCAACCACACCAAATCACCCGGTTCAAGTTTAACTTCTTTCTACCTTCACTACCGGCAATTCTATATTTTTATTCATCTTCTCAATGTTTGCCATAGTTGTTTCATGCAACTTAAAATAAAATCAGCATGCTCTTTAGCATCACTATGTGTTCTCTCAGTGGTAGGAAGCAATAGATCAATAGGAGCACGGGGGTTAAATCCATACACTACCTAGAAGGAACTTACCTTGGTGGTGGAGTATGCAGCCCTATATATGCAAACTCTACATACGGCAAACACTCTTCCCACATCTTCAAATTGTGCTTCAAGATTGCTCTCAACATAGTGGACAATGTTCTATTCACAACCTCAGTTTGTCCATCAGTTTGGGGATGACAAGTAGAAAACAGCAGCTTTGTCCCCAATTTATTCCACAAGGTGCACCAAAAATGACTTAAGAATTTTGCATTGCGATCTGAAACAATAGTAGAAGGCATACTATGCAAGCGAACAATTTCTTGAAAGAACAGGTTAGCAATATAAACAGCATCGTCGCTTTTATGACAAGGAATAAAATGTGCCATCTTAGAAAAACGATCAACCACTACAAAAATACTATCCCTCCCCCTCTTAGTCCTGGTAATCCCAAAACAAAGTCCATAGAAATATCTGCCCAAGGAATAGAAGGAACGGGAAGAGGCATATACAAACCATGTGGATTTAACCGCGACTTAGCTTTTTGACATGTGGTGCACCGAGCCACAAAACGCTCTACATCCCGCCTCATCCGTGGCCAAAAGAAGTGTGTGGACAGCACCTCCTCCATCTTCTTGGCACCAAAATGTCCCATCAATCTGCCTCCATGTGCCTCCTGCAACATCAAAAGATGAACGGAACCAACTGGAATGCATAGGCGGTTAGCTCTAAACAAAAACCCATCATGTGTCACATACTTGTTCCATGCACGTCCTTCTTTACAATGTTCCAACACAACTTTGAATTCATCATCATTTACATATTGTTCCTTAATTGTTTCAAGCAAGCCCAAATATACTACAATCAAGTTGGGACAGCATGGCATATCGTCTAGACAAAGCATCAGCAATCACTTTATCCTTCCTTTCTTGGGTTTAATGACATAAGGAAAAGACTCAATAAATTCAACCCATTTAGCATGTCTACGATTCAATTGTTTTGACTTCGAATATGTTTAAGTGATTCGTGATCAGAATGAATAATATAGAATTGCCGGTAGTGAAGGTAGAAAAGAAGTTAAACTTGAACCGGGTGATTTGGTGTGGTTGCACTTGAGGAAAGATCGATTTCCAATGCTGCGTAAGTCTAAGTTAATGCCAAGAGCTGCTGGTCCTTTTAAGATAATTGAGAAAATAAATGATAATGCATACAAACTTGAGTTGCCACCCGAGTTCGGGGTTAGTCATACATTTAACATTGCAGATTTGAAGCCATACTTGGGAGAAGAAGATGAGCTTGAGTCGAGGATGACTCCACTTCAAGAGGGGGAGGATGATGAGGACATCACTCCTTCCAATGCAACCGCTAATCCTCCAACCGTTATGTAAGGTCCAATGACCCGAGCGCGAATGCAACAACTCAATTTAGAGGTGAGCTCGTTTCTAAACGATGCTTTTCATATTTTCGAGAATAGGTTGCTACCTAGTGATGTTATCTTGGTTAGGAACATTGGAGAGGGTCCAGAAGTGTTTTGGGACATTGGAGAAGGCAAAGAGCTATAGCAAGGGCGTGCAACACAAGCCGGAGGTCCAGTCCAACTCGAGTCCGAGTCTGCCCTGACTTCCAGAACCAGTCTGCACTAAAACGGACACCCAGGACGCATACGGACTCCGTTTTCGACGGTTCAACTTAGGTTGGAAAGCTAATTTTAGTACCTAATCAATGGTTTTGGTTTGACGTCCAAAATCGACTCGAGTTTATAGGAATCATCGAAACAAGTCAGTGTCTAGAAACTATTTTGATGCTGCATCATCCACTTTGGGTCCAATGGACCGTGTATCGTATGGGAGCCCATTAGGGGCACTTCTAGGGGTCATGACGACCCTAGCACCCTATTTAGCCGTCACCACCGCCGTTGTTACACTTTGGGTTTTGTTTAGATTATTCTGTCAAGAACAGTTTCACCGCTCGCTCGGTTTGTGATACCCCAACTCGTGAGATTAATCATTCATCTGCAATTTGGTTGCTTTCTTTCTTGTTCTTGCTTGTGTTCTTCATTGCGCAGGCAGGGATTAGCCTTCGGGGCGAGGTCAACTGGATCAGTGACACAGTTGATAACCAGAGGAGTTGTGGTGCTAAGATTGCAGGGTTCGGGTCTTTCGATCTAAAGCCGGATCGGTGTGTCATTCTCCGCCACAACGATAGTTATCTCGAGCCTAACGGAAGATCGGGAACCACGTCCCCATCATGGCTAAGCATAGGTTTCGATCCTGGACCTATAAGAGGGTGACAAGAATATTTTCTAGACAAGGAAAAGGTAGATGCAGCAGCGGTTTCAAGCAACTCCTATAACTTAATGCATAAAACATATAAAAAGACTCAAATGCATTTTTAATAAAACCTGGGAGGCTTAATATGCTCTGGGGCTTGCCTTTGAGAAAGCTAGCAGGGACGTGCTCCGGGCTCTCGAGCAGCTACTCCTGGACCTGTACGTCTCCTTCTGGAGTCTCCTGCTGGTTCTCCTGCGGGTTCTCCTGCCCCTCGAGCTCGAACTCCGGAAGCGTCACTCCTTCCGGCGATCCTATATGCATGGATACACATATAAATAAAATGAATGCATAGGATATGACATGAATGACATGATGCGAAGCACAAAGCACGTTCCTAACAAGATATGGTGACAAGATGATAACAAGATAAATTTTATTTTACTTAGTAGGTGCATATCTCTTCTTTAGAAGAAGAAGAAGTAACACTCACCACGCACTAGCAACCTAAGGTACAACTCTTCATCAGCTGTAAGAGGTCGAAAACCTGCAGCTACAGCTTACCTTAATTAGCCTAAGCAACTACTTAACAAGCATCAAGCTCACACATACAAACAATTCAGGAAAAGATTAAATGAGACACTAAATGTGACCTTGCTGAAATTTCTGATGATGATATTTGCTATGCTTTGATATGCAAATGAGCTATATTTTCGCTTGAAGATATTGCTAGCTCAATACCTCCTGCTGTCACTAACTTTTTGCAGAAGTATGAGAATATTTTCCAGCTGAGATACCCCCGGGGCTGCCACCTATGAGAGGAATAGAGCATCAAATCGACTTGATCCCAGGAGCAACCTTGCCCAACCGAGTTGCTTATCGAGCCAACCCCGAAGAGACAAAGGAAATTCAGCGACAAGTCCAAGATCTTTTGGACCGCGGGTATGTACGAAAAAGTCTTAGTCCTTGTGCCGTTCCTGTTATTTTGGTTCCAAAAAATAGGAATTGGCGCATGTGTGTAGATTTATCCTTTTAGGTGGAAAAACAAGATTGACAACTTGCTGATTTTCAGATTTAGTATCATTCAAAAGTTTGTCTCGTTCTCTACCAGCTTGTACAATTTCAGCAGGGGTCAAAGGTACCAAAGTATATTTGTTTCCTTTATGCTCAAAAGTGTATTTATTATTTCTACCATGGTGTGTAGCATTATTATCATATTCCCAAGGACGACCCAATAAAAGCGAACAAGCTTGCATAGGTACCACATCACAATCAACATGATTAGCATATGAATCAATGGAAAATGAAACTCTGCAAATTTGTGTTATCTTAGCTTTTCTAGAGTCATTTAACCACTGAATATGGTATGGATGTGGGTGTGGGCGTGTGGTCAAGCCAAGCTTCTTGACCAAATTAGAACTCACCAAATTATTACAGCTACCTCCATCAATGATGAATTCAAAGTTGTGTTGGAACATTGTAAAGAAGGACGTGCATGGAACAAGTATGTGACACATGATGGGTTTTTGTTTAGAGCTAACCGCCTATGCATTCCAGTTGGTTCCGTTCATCTTTTGATGTTGCAGGAGGCACATGGAGGCAGATTGATGGGACATTTTGGTGCCAAGAAGATGGAGGAGGTGCTGTCCACACTTCTTTTGGCCACGGATGAGGCGGGATGTAGAGCGTTTTGTGGCTCGGTGCACCACATGTCAAAAAGCTAAGTCGCGGTTAAATCCACATGGTTTGTATATGCCTCTTCCCGTTCCTTCTATTCCTTGGGCAGATATTTCTATGGACTTTGTTTTGGGATTACCAAGGACTAAGAGGGGGAGGGATAGTATTTTTGTAGTGGTTGATCGTTTTTCTAAGATGGCACATTTTATTCCTTGTCATAAAAGCGACGATGCTGTTTATATTGCTAACCTGTTCTTTCAAGAAATTGTTCGCTTGCATAGTATGCCTTCTACTATTGTTTCAGATCGCAATGCAAAATTCTTAAGTCATTTTTGGTGCACCTTGTGGAATAAATTGGGGACAAAGCTGCTGTTTTCTACGACTTGTCATCCCCAAACTGATGGACAAACTGAGGTTGTGAATAGAACATTGTCCACTATGTTGAGAGCAATCTTGAAGCACAATTTGAAGATGTGGGAAGAGTGTTTGCCGTATGTAGAGTTTGCATATAATAGGGCTGCATACTCCACCACCAAGGTAGTTCCTTCTAGGTAGTGTATGGATTTAACCCCCGTGCTCCTATTGATCTATTGCCTTTACCTACCACTGAGAGAACACATAGTGATGCTAAAGAGCATGCTGATTTTATTTTTAAGTTGCATGAAACAACTATGGCAAACATTGAGAAGATGAATAAAAAATATAGAATTGCCGGTAGTGAAGGTAGAAAAGAAGTTAAACTTGAACCGGGTGATTTGGTGTGGTTGCACTTGAGGAAAGATCGATTTCCAATGCTGCGTAAGTCTAAGTTAATGCCAAGAGCTGCTGGTCCTTTTAAGATAATTGAGAAAATAAATGATAATGCATACAAACTTGAGTTGCCACCCGAGTTCGGGGTTAGTCATACATTTAACATTGCAGATTTGAAGCCATACTTGGGAGAAGAAGATGAGCTTGAGTCGAGGATGACTCCACTTCAAGAGGGGGAGGATGATGAGGACATCACTCCTTCCAATGCAACCGCTAATCCTCCAACCGTTATGTAAGGTCCAATGACCCGAGCGCGAATGCAACAACTCATTTAGAGGTGAGCTCGTTTCTAAACGATGCTTTTCATATTTTCGAGAATAGGTTGCTACCTAGTGATGTTATCTTGGTTAGGAACATTGGAGAGGGTCCAGAAGTGTTTTGGGACATTGGAGAAGGCAAAGAGCTATAGCAAGGGCGTGCAACACAAGCCGGAGGTCCAGTCCAACTCGAGTCCGAGTCTGCCCTGACTTCCAGAACCAGTCTGCACTAAAACGGACACCCAGGACGCATACGGACTCCGTTTTCGACGGTTCAACTTAGGTTGGAAAGCTAATTTAGTACCTAATCAATGGTTTTGGTTTGACGTCCAAAATCGACTCGAGTTTATAGGAATCATCGAAACAAGTCAGTGTCTAGAAACTATTTTGATGCTGCATCATCCACTTTGGGTCCAATGGACCGTGTATCGTATGGGAGCCCATTAGGGGCACTTCTAGGGGTCATGACGACCCTAGCACCCTATTTAGCCGTCACCACCGCCGTTGTTACACTTTGGGTTTTGTTTAGATTATTCTGTCAAGAACAGTTTCACCGCTCGCTCGGTTTGTGATACCCCAACTCGTGAGATTAACATTCATCTGCAATTTGGTTGCTTTCTTTCTTGTTCTTGCTTGTGTTCTTCATTGCGCAGGCAGGGATTAGCCTTCGGGGCGAGGTCAACTGGATCAGTGACACAGTTGATAACCAGAGGAGTTGTGGTGCTAAGATTGCAGGGTTCGGGTCTTTCGATCTAAAGCCGGATCGGTGTGTCATTCTCCGCCACAACGATAGTTATCTCGAGCCTAACGGAAGATCGGGAACCACGTCCCCATCATGGCTAAGCATAGGTTTCGATCCTGGACCTATAAGAGGGTGACAAGAATATTTTCTAGACAAGGAAAAGGTAGATGCAGCAGCGGTTTCAAGCAACTCCTATAACTTAATGCATAAAACATATAAAAAGACTCAAATGCATTTTTAATAAAACCTGGGAGGCTTAATATGCTCTGGGGCTTGCCTTTGAGAAAGCTAGCAGGGACGTGCTCCGGGCTCTCGAGCAGCTACTCCTGGACCTGTACGTCTCCTTCTGGAGTCTCCTGCTGGTTCTCCTGCGGGTTCTCCTGCCCCTCGAGCTCGAACTCCGGAAGCGTCACTCCTTCCGGCGATCCTATATGCATGGATACACATATAAATAAAATGAATGCATAGGATATGACATGAATGACATGATGCGAAGCACAAAGCACGTTCCTAACAAGATATGGTGACAAGATGATAACAAGATAAATTTTATTTTACTTAGTAGGTGCATATCTCTTCTTTAGAAGAAGAAGAAGTAACACTCACCACGCACTAGCAACCTAAGGTACAACTCTTCATCAGCTGTAAGAGGTCGAAAACCTGCAGCTACAGCTTACCTTAATTAGCCTAAGCAACTACTTAACAAGCATCAAGCTCACACATACAAACAATTCAGGAAAAGATTAAATGAGACACTAAATAACACCTAAAAAGCAAACTGCATATTAACAATTGAATCTGAGCACAACCAATTATACCAACAGATTATATACTTTCACAAACATGCTAGAAAGGTACATGGTTGAACCCAAATAAATTATTCACATGCCTTTATTAATTTATCCAACTTAGCAAGGCGAAATAGAGAACTACTACTTCCAGTGCACAATAAATTCTGAGAAAATTGCAATAGCTTAAGCATGCATATAATAGCCTACTATATAAATTTCATAATTTTTAAGCAAGTATAATAGCATCTATACATATTACAAGCAAAACATGCATATAACAACTTAAATAGTTTTACCCTAGTGAGAAGTTTCAAACAATAGAGTCATATTTTTATTCCACTCAGCACATCACTAGGAAGCTATGAAAATTATTTCATGCACAGAGGATACATATATTTTCCATAATCATTTTTGTATGAAAACAGGCATTATATCAAGTTAAATCAAAACATCACAGTAACAGCACCTTTACTACAGATCCAACATTTTTCTTAGCTAACACATGATAAGACAAAGCTAACAAAACTGGAACAAATTATGGCGTTGTACATGCTCAGGTTGTTGTACCTGTGCATTGAACACTCGCTATACAATGACGCTCATGTGGCCCGTTGTGTCATCGCCACTAAGGAATGTGCTGCCCGACCTTCAGGATCAGTCTGCACTAAAACGAACGCCCAGGACGCATACGGACTCTGTTTTCGACGGTTTAACTTGGGTTGGAAAGATAATTTCAGTAACTAACCAATGGTTTTGGTTTGACGTCCAAACTCCACTCGAGTTGACAGGAATCGTCAAAACAAGTCAGTGTCCAGAAACTATTTTGATGCTGCGTCATCCACTTTGGGTCTAATAGACCGTGTATCGTATGGGAGCCCATTAGGGATGCATCTAGGGGTCATGACGACCCTAGCACCCTATTTAGCCGTCACCGCCACCGTCGTTACACTTTGAGTTTTGTTTAGATTATTCTGTCAAGAACAGTTTCACCGTTCGCTTGGTTTGTGAGACCCTAACTCGTGAGATTAATCATTCATCTGTAATTTGGTTGTTTTCTTTCTTGTTCGTACTTGTGTTCTTCGTTGCACAGGTAGGGATTAACCTTCGGGGCGAGGTCAATCGGATCAGTGGCATGGTTGATAACCAGAAGAGTTGTGGTGCTAAAATTGTAGGGTTCGGGTCTTTCGATCTGAAACCGGATCGATGTGTCATTCTCCGCCACAATGATAGTTATCTTGAGTCTGACGGAAGATCGGGAATAATGTCCCCGTCAAGTGGTAATTAGAGGTTCAGGTATACCATCAGATTTACATCTATCCCTTAGCTAGTTCGAGTGCTTTTACCTTCGTCCCATAGTCTAGTGTTATATTGTTTTTTCTGTCCTAAAATCTTTCGCGTCATAGCCTCTGCATATTTCGGTTTTCAGAGTCCGTAGTGTTGAGTTTGTGTCCTGGTCGAGACCTTGTTGCTGGTTAGGTCGTGTTAGAATTCAGTTCGTGTGTTTTCTCCACCGTTTTCTATCAAACCCTAGCCGCCAGCGCTATTTTCTCCACTTTTTCCCTTCATTGTTCCCGTTTTGTCCTCTAATTCAGAGTGCGTTTTTAAAACTGGCGTAACTTTCGCATACGAACTCCGTTTTAGATGTTCCATATATCAAAATCGATCAAAAAAAATTTCGGATCTGTCTGTCCCCGGTTCGTCAGGTTTGCCGAATTTATTTTCCTCAAAAACAGCTAGAAAGATTGTCTTTCCAAACCTAGGAGCTTTTTCTAATTTTCGCGCACATCTTCTAAATTTTTCATAGGCCACGTCTTTCACTTGTTTAAGCTCAAATTTTCTGTGGTTACTTCTTATGTGCTCCTAATTAAAGAAAAAATATCAAAAAATAAAAAAAGTCAAAGTTTCAAAAAAAAACAACGACAGCCCAAAAAATAGAAAAAAAGAGAGGGGCAAAAGAGAAACAATATTTAAAGGAGCACATAGAGAAGGGCAAAGTGAGCTGTGAAGCGTGTGCTGTCTTATGCTTTTCCTTTTGTGATCTTGCCTTCCACCATATATTGTTTCTTCACCTTATTTGTCACACACCTGGGTCTTGGAACACGTTAGGTCAGCAATAAGAACAAGTATTTGAGACTATAATTCAGCATTACTATCTGTTACTGACTTGTGTGCCCCCCCACACATATATATATATTTGTCCTTTTATGTGCCTTCCAAGCTCCACATATTCTTCAGATCAGTACAGAAAAACGACCTTGCAATCGCGGTGGCACTCCCTCACAGGTATTATCACGAACCAGCCGCCGGTTGTATCGTCCTTTGCTCGCGCTAGTAGAACCTGATAAGAACTTGGTAAGAGATTTCCAATTGTTTTGAGGAGAGGCACCACTGCAACTGCGTAGTATATTATTAGGGATAACCTTCACCCCGTTTGTTGCTGTTTTTTATCACAATGTTAGGTCCCCAGGACTTCAATGAGTGTGTCAACCAAGACCAATTGCGGGCTGCTGTGGAGAATGCCCAGAAAGGGATGGGCGAGGCCATCAAGAAGGTCGTCACCGATGCGCTTATTGAACTCAACCTTGGCAACCAAATGGAGCAATTGGACAAGCGAATTTCTTCACTGACCGACAAGGTCAATGTGTTGGAAACCTTTGTAGCAACCGACAACACCGGCGACAACACCGGCGCCAATTCTGGCACCGACACCGTTGGTCTCTTGCCAGAAGACATGGTGTATGATGCCAATGGGAACTTAGATCGAGCTGCTTCAATGCAAAATAGGCTTCGACGTCGTCTTCGTACCAACACGACAGGTATGGGTGGTGTCCATCACCATCGCCATCATCATCAAGATAATCATAATCGTGCACCCGATGATCCATATGCCAAAGTTAAATTCACAATACCTTCTTTTTCGGGTTATTATGATGCTGAAGGATACCTTGATTGGGAGATGACAGTAGAATAAAAGTTTAGTGCCCACCTTATTCCTGAGCACCATAGAGTTCGACAAGCTACTAGTGAGTTTAAGGACTTTGCAATTATTTGGTGGAATGGGCTAGCTACACAGAATGCTTTACCTGGTGCTTGGGAACAATTTAAGGTAGCTATGCGTGATCGTTTTGTTCCCCTTCTTATCATAGAGACTTGCGTAAGAAACTCATGCGTTTAGAACAAGGAGACAAATCTGTCCAAAATTATTATGGGGAGCTCCAAAAGGGGTTGAAGCGTTGTAGTGTTGTAGAGGGACCTGAGGATCAAATTTGTCGCTTTTACTCAGGTTTGAGGCGTGAGATTCAGGATATTGTTGATTATAAAGAATTTTACACTGTCAACCAGTTGTTCCAGTTTGCTATGCTTGTAGAAAAAGAATTGTAGGGACGTGAACAACAGAGCAAGAGCAAGGTCAGCACCACCTACACGCCGCGCTCGGCACCATCTTCGGGGCTAACCAAGATGACCACTTTTCGACCATCGCCTCCACCAGCGAGCAAGCGACCAGCACCTTCTACAGCACCTACACGGCCTTTAGATTCAGGTAAAAATTCTTTGCAAGTGCCCTCAAAGAGTTCCTCATCCGTTGCGTTGACGGGGCGCACTTCCAACATTTAGTGCTATCGCTGTCATGGGATTGGACATGTCCAGAAGAATTGCCCAAGCCAGCGAGCATACATTGCTACAGAAGATGGATACATCAGCACCACCGACATTGAAGACGATGAAGATGAAGATGAAGATGAAGCCATTGCTAAGGAGGGCAGCACATTCCTTAGTGGCGATGACACAACGGGCCACATGAGCGTCATTGTATAGCGAGTGTTCAATGCACAGGTACAACAACCTGAGCATGTACAACGCCATAATTTGTTCCAGATTTTCTTCCTCATCAGCAACCGCAGAGCGCGTGTCATCATTGATGGAGGTAGCTGTAATAATTTGGTGAGTTCTAATTTGGTCAAGAAGCTTGGCTTGACCACACGCCCACACCCACATCCATACCATATTCAGTGGTTAAATGACTCTAGAAAAGCTAAGATAACACAAATTTGCAGAGTTTCATTTTCCATTGATTCATATGCTAATCATGTTGATTGTGATGTGGTACCTATGCAAGCTTGTTCGCTTTTATTGGGTCGTCCTTGGGAATATGATAATAATGCTACACACCATGGTAGAAATAATAAATACACTTTTGAGCATAAAGGAAACAAATATACTTTGGTACCTTTGACCCCTGCTGAAATTGTACAAGCTGGTAGAGAACGAGACAAACTTTTGAATGATACTAAATCTGAAAATCAGCAAGTTGTCAATCTTGTTTTTCCACCTAAAAAGGATAAATCTACATCTAATTCCAAGGTCGAGGGAATCAAATTAAAGGGAGCCGTTATGCTTGCAACAAAATGTGACCTTGCTGAAATTTCTGATGATGATATTTGCTATGCTTTGATATGCAAATGAGCTATATTTTCGCTTGAAGATATTGCTAGCTCAATACCTCCTGCTGTCACTAACTTTTTGCAGAAGTATGAGAATATTTTTCCAGCTGAGATACCCCCGGGGCTGCCACCTATGAGAGGAATAGAGCATCAAATCGACTTGATCCCAGGAGCAACCTTGCCCAACCGAGTTGCTTATCGAGCCAACCCCGAAGAGACAAAGGAAATTCAGCGACAAGTCCAAGATCTTTTGGACCGCGGGTATGTACGAAAAAGTCTTAGTCCTTGTGCCGTTCCTGTTATTTTGGTTCCAAAAAAATAGGAATTGGCGCATGTGTGTAGATTGTAGAGCCATTAATAATATCACAATAAGGTATCGTCATCCTATTCCTAGGCTAGACGACATGCTTGATGAGTTAAGTGGTTCTATGATTTTTTTCTAAGGTAGATTTACGCAGTGGTTACCACAAAATAAGAATGAAATTAGGTGATGAATGGAAAACTGCTTTTAAAACCAAGTTTGGTTTATATGAGTGGTTAGTAATGCCTTTTTGGTTAACTAATGCACCTAGCACTTTTATGAGATTAATGAATGAGGTTTTACGTCCTTTCATTGGCAAATTTGTGGTGGTCTACTTCGATGATATTTTGATATACAACAAGTCTTTACATGAATATCTTAATCATCTACGTGCTATTTTTGATGCGTTGCGGGCTGCACGTTTATTTGGTAACCTCGAGAAGTGTACTTTTTGCACCGAACGAGTATCGTTTCTTGGCTATGTTGTGACTTCGCAGGGAATTAAGGTAGATGAAGCCAAGGTGCAAGCTATCAAGAGTTGGCCAATGCCCACAACAGTGACACAAGTGCGGAGTTTTTATGGACTTGCAAGATTTTACTGCCGCTTTGTGAAAGATTTCAGCACCATTGTAGCCGCATTAAATGAGTTAACAAAGAAGGGTGTTGTATTTCATTGGGGAGAAGAACAAGAGGCATCCTTTGCTCTTTTGAAGGACAAGCTTACTAACGCACCATTGCTACAACTTCCTGATTTTGTTAAGACTTTTGAACTAGAATGTGATGCTAGTGGAGTTGGCATTGGTGGCGTTTTGATGCAAGAAGGTAAACCCGTTGCTTACTTTAGCGAGAAATTAAATGGGCCTGTTCTCAAATATTCCATGTATGATAAAGAATTGTATGCTCTTGTTCGTTCATTAGAAATGTGGCAACATTATCTATGGCCTAAAGAATTTGTTATTCATTCTGATCACGAATCACTTAAACATATTCGAAGTCAAAACAAATTGAATCGTAGACATGCTAAATGGGTTGAATTTATTGAGTCTTTTCCTTATGTCATTAAACCCAAGAAAGGGAAGGATAAAGTGATTGCTGATGCTTTGTCTAGACGATATGCCATGCTGTCCCAACTTGATTGTAGTATATTTGGGCTTGAAACAATTAAGGAACAATATGTAAATGATGATGAATTCAAAGTTGTGTTGGAACATTGTAAAGAAGGACGTGCATGGAACAAGTATGTGACACATGATGGGTTTTTGTTTAGAGCTAACCGCCTATGCATTCCAGTTGGTTCCGTTCATCTTTTGATGTTGCAGGAGGCACATGGAGGCAGATTGATGGGACATTTTGGTGCCAAGAAGATGGAGGAGGTGCTGTCCACACACTTCTTTTGGCCACGGATGAGGCGGGATGTAGAGCGTTTTGTGGCTCGGTGCACCACATGTCAAAAAGCTAAGTCGCGGTTAAATCCACATGGTTTGTATATGCCTCTTCCCGTTCCTTCTATTCCTTGGGCAGATATTTCTATGGACTTTGTTTTGGGATTACCAAGGACTAAGAGGGGGAGGGATAGTATTTTTGTAGTGGTTGATCGTTTTTCTAAGATGGCACATTTTATTCCTTGTCATAAAAGCGACGATGCTGTTTATATTGCTAACCTGTTCTTTCAAGAAATTGTTCGCTTGCATAGTATGCCTTCTACTATTGTTTCAGATCGCAATGCAAAATTCTTAAGTCATTTTTGGTGCACCTTGTGGAATAAATTGGGGACAAAGCTGCTGTTTTCTACGACTTGTCATCCCCAAACTGATGGACAAACTGAGGTTGTGAATAGAACATTGTCCACTATGTTGAGAGCAATCTTGAAGCACAATTTGAAGATGTGGGAAGAGTGTTTGCCGTATGTAGAGTTTGCATATAATAGGGCTGCATACTCCACCACCAAGGTAAGTTCCTTCTAGGTAGTGTATGGATTTAACCCCCGTGCTCCTATTGATCTATTGCCTTTACCTACCACTGAGAGAACACATAGTGATGCTAAAGAGCATGCTGATTTTATTTTTAAGTTGCATGAAACAACTATGGCAAACATTGAGAAGATGAATAAAAAATATAGAATTGCTGGTAGTGAAGGTAGAAAAGAAGTTAAACTTGAACCGGGTGATTTGGTGTGGTTGCACTTGAGGAAAGATCGATTTCCAATGCTGCGTAAGTCTAAGTTAATGCCAAGAGCTGCTGGTCCTTTTAAGATAATTGAGAAAATAAATGATAATGCATACAAACTTGAGTTGCCACCCGAGTTCGGGGTTAGTCATACATTTAACATTGCAGATTTGAAGCCATACTTGGGAGAAGAAGATGAGCTTGAGTCGAGGATGACTCCACTTCAAGAGGGGGAGGATGATGAGGACATCACTCCTTCCAATGCAACCGCTAATCCTCCAACCGTTATGTAAGGTCCAATGACCCGAGCGCGAATGCAACAACTCAATTTAGAGGTGAGCTCGTTTCTAAACGATGCTTTTCATATTTTCGAGAATAGGTTGCTACCTAGTGATGTTATCTTGGTTAGGAACATTGGAGAGGGTCCAGAAGTGTTTTGGGACATTGGAGAAGGCAAAGAGCTATAGCAAGGGCGTGCAACACAAGCCGGAGGTCCAGTCCAACTCGAGTCCGAGTCTGCCCTGACTTCCAGAACCAGTCTGCACTAAAACGGACACCCAGGACGCATACGGACTCCGTTTTCGACGGTTCAACTTAGGTTGGAAAGCTAATTTTAGTACCTAATCAATGGTTTTGGTTTGACGTCCAAAATCGACTCGAGTTTATAGGAATCATCGAAACAAGTCAGTGTCTAGAAACTATTTTGATGCTGCATCATCCACTTTGGGTCCAATGGACCGTGTATCGTATGGGAGCCCATTAGGGGCACTTCTAGGGGTCATGACGACCCTAGCACCCTATTTAGCCGTCACCACCGCCGTTGTTACACTTGGGTTTTGTTTAGATTATTCTGTCAAGAACAGTTTCACCGCTCGCTCGGTTTGTGATACCCCAACTCGTGAGATTAATCATTCATCTGCAATTTGGTTGCTTTCTTTCTTGTTCTTGCTTGTGTTCTTCATTGCGCAGGCAGGGATTAGCCTTCGGGGCGAGGTCAACTGGATCAGTGACACAGTTGATAACCAGAGGAGTTGTGGTGCTAAGATTGCAGGGTTCGGGTCTTTCGATCTAAAGCCGGATCGGTGTGTCATTCTCCGCCACAACGATAGTTATCTCGAGCCTAACGGAAGATCGGGAACCACGTCCCCATCATGGCTAAGCATAGGTTTCGATCCTGGACCTATAAGAGGGTGACAAGAATATTTTCTAGACAAGGAAAAGGTAGATGCAGCAGCGGTTTCAAGCAACTCCTATAACTTAATGCATAAAACATATAAAAAGACTCAAATGCATTTTTAATAAAACCTGGGAGGCTTAATATGCTCTGGGGCTTGCCTTTGAGAAAGCTAGCAGGGACGTGCTCCGGGCTCTCGAGCAGCTACTCCTGGACCTGTACGTCTCCTTCTGGAGTCTCCTGCTGGTTCTCCTGCGGGTTCTCCTGCCCCTCGAGCTCGAACTCCGGAAGCGTCACTCCTTCCGGCGATCCTATATGCATGGATACACATATAAATAAAAATGAATGCATAGGATATGACATGAATGACATGATGCGAAGCACAAAGCACGTTCCTAACAAGATATGGTGACAAGATGATAACAAGATAAATTTTATTTTACTTAGTAGGTGCATATCTCTTCTTTAGAAGAAGAAGAAGTAACACTCACCACGCACTAGCAACCTAAGGTACAACTCTTCATCAGCTGTAAGAGGTCGAAAACCTGCAGCTACAGCTTACCTTAATTAGCCTAAGCAACTACTTAACAAGCATCAAGCTCACACATACAAACAATTCAGGAAAAGATTAAATGAGACACTAAATAACACCTAAAAAGCAAACTGCATATTAACAATTGAATCTGAGCACAACCAATTATACCAACAGATTATATACTTTCACAAACATGCTAGAAAGGTACATGGTTGAACCCAAATAAATTATTCACATGCCTTTATTAATTTATCCAACTTAGCAAGGCGAAATAGAGAACTACTACTTCCAGTGCACAATAAATTCTGAGAAAATTGCAATAGCTTAAGCATGCATATAATAGCCTACTATATAAATTTCATAATTTTTAAGCAAGTATAATAGCATCTATACATATTACAAGCAAAACATGCATATAACAACTTAAATAGTTTTACCCTAGTGAGAAGTTTCAAACAATAGAGTCATATTTTTATTCCACTCAGCACATCACTAGGAAGCTATGAAAATTATTTCATGCACAGAGGATACATATATTTTCCATAATCATTTTTGTATGAAAACAGGCATTATATCAAGTTAAATCAAAACATCACAGTAACAGCACCTTTACTACAGATCCAACATTTTTCTTAGCTAACACATGATAAGACAAAGCTAACAAAACTGGAACCATAATTTTTAGACATTCCTAGCTCTCATTTTACATTTTTCAAGCTTAAGTAGCGCTTAACATAGATAATTAAAACAGCATACAAAAACATCACCAAACAGCAAGTTTTATAGTTTCATCACATAGAGCACTTCAAGACAAAACCAACAAAATTGGTTTCACCCAATTTAGACTCCTAAAACTTCAGATATTAATTTTACAAGATTATCACATATTCTAGAAAAGATTAAAACGAAAACTAAAAACTAATCCCCAACAACTACTACGCACACATGGTCCAGTGCACCCGAAGAGGCTGCCATGTGGGCCAGGGCAGTCAACGGCCCCACCCATCATCCACACAGAGCAGGGCGACCCTTTGACCGGCTCTAACTCATTGGCGGTGAGGTCGCCGGCGGCGAAACTCGCACCAGCGTGTTCGTCGTGCTCTCCCGCGTCGGTGGGTGTAGATGGTTGGGCCTGGGATGGTCTCTAGGTCCAGTGGCGGCGTGCGTGGCGGCACGGCGGCGCTGCTCGGCGGCAGACCAGTCGTCTCCGACCACGACGGTCCGGGCGAAGCTAGGCTATAGCTCTAGGGGACATGCAAGGGGTTCTAGGGTTTGGGGTTAAGGCTCGGTGAGGCGGTGGCAAGGCATGACCGCATGCTTGGCGGTGGCGTGCCCAGACCACGCCGGTGGCAAGCGGTGTCCTAGCACCGGTGATGGCCACTGCCGATTTTGAATCAGCCGGATCAGACTGAAACCACTCCTTTCTCACCTCTATATCTCCTAAACCAATTGCTGATTTGTCCAACCAATTGCTCCATGTTGTAGAGCTACATGAGTACTACAAATTTGCTTAAAGGAGTTTGGTCAAAATTGAACTAGTTTGGGAGATATAAAATCCCAAAGATGGCTACTTGGAAACGGAAAACTGAAAAATTCAGTTCCAACACAGCCAATTTTTTGGATCTTTAAAACAGCACTGGGTTTAAACTTTGGGCTGCTGGTTGGCTGTGTTAGAGGCTGAACTAGGTCTTGGTCCTTAAATAAAGTTTGCTGTACTTGAACTAAACTACAACTCTTATTTAAGGTCAAACATCATTTGAGCACTCTAAGCCATAGATCAACTCAGGTCAAACCAACATCAAGAAAATGGTGACTTCTAGACCACCAACACTTAGGATCAAAATTGAGCTAGGGTTTATGTTCATCTTTTAGTCTAAAAATGCTCCTAAGTGTTGGTGGTCTAGAAGTCACCATTTTCTTGATGTTGGTTTGACCTGAGTTGATCTATGGCTTAGAGTGCTCAAATGATGTTTGACCTTAAATAAGAGTTGTAGTTTAGTTCAAGTACAGCAAACTTTATTTAAGGACCAAGACCTAGTTCAGCCTCTAACACAGCCAACCAGCAGCCCAAAGTTTAAACCCAGTGCTGTTTTAAAGATCCAAAAAATTGGCTGTGTTGGAACTGAATTTTTCAGTTTTCCGTTTCCAAGTAGCCATCTTTGGGATTTTATATCTCCCAAACTAGTTCAATTTTGACCAAACTCCTTTAAGCAAATTTGTAGTACTCATGTAGCTCTACAACATGGAGCAATTGGTTGGACAAATCAGCAATTGGTTTAGGAGATATAGAGGTGAGAAAGGAGTGGTTTCAGTCTGATCCGGCTGATTCAAAATCGGCAGTGGCCATCACCGGTGCTAGGACACCGCTTGCCACCGGCGTGGTCTGGGCACGCCACCGCCAAGCATGCGGTCATGCCTTGCCACCGCCTCACCGAGCCTTAACCCCAAACCCTAGAACCCCTTGCATGTCCCCTAGAGCTATAGCCTAGCTTCGCCCGGACCGTCGTGGTCGGAGACGACTGGTCTGCCGCCGAGCAGCGCCGCCGTGCCGCCACGCACGCCGCCACTGGACCTAGAGACCATCCCAGGCCCAACCATCTACACCCACCGACGCGGGAGAGCACGACGAACACGCTGGTGCGAGTTTCGCCGCCGGCGACCTCACCGCCAATGAGTTAGAGCCGGTCAAAGGGTCGCCCTGCTCTGTGTGGATGATGGGTGGGGCCGTTGACTGCCCTGGCCCACATGGCAGCCTCTTCGGGTGCACTGGACCATGTGTGCGTAGTAGTTGTTGGGGATTAGTTTTTAGTTTTCGTTTTAATCTTTTCTAGAATATGTGATAATCTTGTAAAATTAATATCTGAAGTTTTAGGAGTCTAAATTGGGTGAAACCAATTTTGTTGGTTTTGTCTTGAAGTGCTCTATGTGATGAAACTATAAAACTTGCTGTTTGGTGATGTTTTTGTATGCTGTTTTAATTATCTATGTTAAGCGCTACTTAAGCTTGAAAAATGTAAAATGAGAGCTAGGAATGTCTAAAAATTATGGTTCCAGTTTTGTTAGCTTTGTCTTATCATGTGTTAGCTAAGAAAAATGTTGGATCTGTAGTAAAGGTGCTGTTACTGTGATGTTTTGATTTAACTTGATATAATGCCTGTTTTCATACAAAAATGATTATGGAAAATATATGTATCCTCTGTGCATGAAATAATTTTCATAGCTTCCTAGTGATGTGCTGAGTGGAATAAAAATATGACTCTATTGTTTGAAACTTCTCACTAGGGTAAAACTATTTAAGTTGTTATATGCATGTTTTGCTTGTAATATGTATAGATGCTATTATACTTGCTTAAAAATTATGAAATTTATATAGTAGGCTATTATATGCATGCTTAAGCTATTGCAATTTTCTCAGAATTTATTGTGCACTGGAAGTAGTAGTTCTCTATTTCGCCTTGCTAAGTTGGATAAATTAATAAAGGCATGTGAATAATTTATTTGGGTTCAACCATGTACCTTTCTAGCATGTTTGTGAAAGTATATAATCTGTTGGTATAATTGGTTGTGCTCAGATTCAATTGTTAATATGCAGTTTGCTTTTTAGGTGTTATTTAGTGTCTCATTTAATCTTTTCCTGAATTGTTTGTATGTGTGAGCTTGATGCTTGTTAAGTAGTTGCTTAGGCTAATTAAGGTAAGCTGTAGCTGCAGGTTTTCGACCTCTTACAGCTGATGAAGAGTTGTACCTTAGGTTGCTAGTGCGTGGTGAGTGTTACTTCTTCTTCTTCTAAAGAAGAGATATGCACCTACTAAGTAAAATAAAATTTATCTTGTTATCATCTTGTCACCATATCTTGTTAGGAACGTGCTTTGTGCTTCGCATCATGTCATTCATGTCATATCCTATGCATTCATTTTTATTTATATGTGTATCCATGCATATAGGATCGCCGGAAGGAGTGACGCTTCCGGAGTTCGAGCTCGAGGGGCAGGAGAACCCGCAGGAGAACCAGCAGGAGACTCCAGAAGGAGACGTACAGGTCCAGGAGTAGCTGCTCGAGAGCCCGGAGCACGTCCCTGCTAGCTTTCTCAAAGGCAAGCCCCAGAGCATATTAAGCCTCCCAGGTTTTATTAAAAATGCATTTGAGTCTTTTTATATGTTTTATGCATTAAGTTATAGGAGTTGCTTGAAACCGCTGCTGCATCTACCTTTTCCTTGTCTAGAAAATATTCTTGTCACCCTCTTATAGGTCCAGGATCGAAACCTATGCTTAGCCATGATGGGGACGTGGTTCCCGATCTTCCGTTAGGCTCGAGATAACTATCGTTGTGGCGGAGAATGACACACCGATCCGGCTTTAGATCGAAAGACCCGAACCCTGCAATCTTAGCACCACAACTCCTCTGGTTATCAACTGTGTCACTGATCCAGTTGACCTCGCCCCGAAGGCTAATCCCTGCCTGCGCAATGAAGAACACAAGCAAGAACAAGAAAGAAAGCAACCAAATTGCAGATGAATGATTAATCTCACGAGTTGGGGTATCACAAACCGAGCGAGCGGTGAAACTGTTCTTGACAGAATAATCTAAACAAAACCCAAAGTGTAACAACGGCGGTGGTGACGGCTAAATAGGGTGCTAGGGTCGTCATGACCCCTAGAAGTGCCCCTAATGGGCTCCCATACGATACACGGTCCATTGGACCCAAAGTGGATGATGCAGCATCAAAATAGTTTCTAGACACTGACTTGTTTCGATGATTCCTATAAACTCGAGTCGATTTTGGACGTCAAACCAAAACCATTGATTAGGTACTAAAATTAGCTTTCCAACCTAAGTTGAACCGTCGAAAACGGAGTCCGTATGCGTCCTGGGTGTCCGTTTTAGTGCAGACTGGTTCTGGAAGTCAGGGCAGACTCGGACTCGAGTTGGACTGGACCTCCGGCTTGTGTTGCACGCCCTTGCTATAGCTCTTTGCCTTCTCCAATGTCCCAAAACACTTCTGGACCCTCTCCAATGTTCCTAACCAAGATAACATCACTAGGTAGCAACCTATTCTCGAAAATATGAAAAGCATCGTTTAGAAACGAGCTCACCTCTAAATTGAGTTGTTGCATTCGCGCTCGGGTCATTGGACCTTACATAACGGTTGGAGGATTAGCGGTTGCATTGGAAGGAGTGATGTCCTCATCATCCTCCCCCTCTTGAAGTGGAGTCATCCTCGACTCAAGCTCATCTTCTTCTCCCAAGTATGGCTTCAAATCTGCAATGTTAAATGTATGACTAACCCCGAACTCGGGTGGCAACTCAAGTTTGTATGCATTATCATTTATTTTCTCAATTATCTTAAAAGGACCAGCAGCTCTTGGCATTAACTTAGACTTACGCAGCATTGGAAATCGATCTTTCCTCAAGTGCAACCACACCAAATCACCCGGTTCAAGTTTAACTTCTTTTCTACCTTCACTACCAGCAATTCTATATTTTTTATTCATCTTCTCAATGTTTGCCATAGTTGTTTCATGCAACTTAAAAATAAAATCAGCATGCTCTTTAGCATCACTATGTGTTCTCTCAGTGGTAGGTAAAGGCAATAGATCAATAGGAGCACGGGGGTTAAATCCATACACTACCTAGAAGGAACTTACCTTGGTGGTGGAGTATGCAGCCCTATTATATGCAAACTCTACATACGGCAAACACTCTTCCCACATCTTCAAATTGTGCTTCAAGATTGCTCTCAACATAGTGGACAATGTTCTATTCACAACCTCAGTTTGTCCATCAGTTTGGGGATGACAAGTCGTAGAAAACAGCAGCTTTGTCCCCAATTTATTCCACAAGGTGCACCAAAAATGACTTAAGAATTTTGCATTGCGATCTGAAACAATAGTAGAAGGCATACTATGCAAGCGAACAATTTCTTGAAAGAACAGGTTAGCAATATAAACAGCATCGTCGCTTTTATGACAAGGAATAAAATGTGCCATCTTAGAAAAACGATCAACCACTACAAAAATACTATCCCTCCCCCTCTTAGTCCTTGGTAATCCCAAAACAAAGTCCATAGAAATATCTGCCCAAGGAATAGAAGGAACGGGAAGAGGCATATACAAACCATGTGGATTTAACCGCGACTTAGCTTTTTGACATGTGGTGCACCGAGCCACAAAACGCTCTACATCCCGCCTCATCCGTGGCCAAAAGAAGTGTGTGGACAGCACCTCCTCCATCTTCTTGGCACCAAAATGTCCCATCAATCTGCCTCCATGTGCCTCCTGCAACATCAAAAGATGAACGGAACCAACTGGAATGCATAGGCGGTTAGCTCTAAACAAAAACCCATCATGTGTCACATACTTGTTCCATGCACGTCCTTCTTTACAATGTTCCAACACAACTTTGAATTCATCATCATTTACATATTGTTCCTTAATTGTTTCAAGCCCAAATATACTACAATCAAGTTGGGACAGCATGGCATATCGTCTAGACAAAGCATCAGCAATCACTTTATCCTTCCCTTTCTTGGGTTTAATGACATAAGGAAAAGACTCAATAAATTCAACCCATTTAGCATGTCTACGATTCAATTTGTTTTGACTTCGAATATGTTTAAGTGATTCGTGATCAGAATGAATAACAAATTCTTTAGGCCATAGATAATGTTGCCACATTTCTAATGAACGAACAAGAGCATACAATTCTTTATCATACATGGAATATTTGAGAACAGGCCCATTTAATTTCTCGCTAAAGTAAGCAACGGGTTTACCTTCTTGCATCAAAACGCCACCAATGCCAACTCCACTAGCATCACATTCTAGTTCAAAAGTCTTAACAAAATCAGCAAGTTGTCAATCTTGTTTTTCCACCTAAAAAGGATAAATCTACATCTAATTCCAAGGTCGAGGGAATCAAATTAAAGGGAGCCGTTATGCTTGCAACAAAATGTGACCTTGCTGAAATTTCTGATGATGATATTTGCTATGCTTTGATATGCAAATGAGCTATATTTTCGCTTGAAGATATTGCTAGCTCAATACCTCCTGCTGTCACTAACTTTTTGCAGAAGTATGAGAATATTTTTCCAGCTGAGATACCCCCGGGGCTGCCACCTATGAGAGGAATAGAGCATCAAATCGACTTGATCCCAGGAGCAACCTTGCCCAACCGAGTTGCTTATCGAGCCAACCCGAAGAGACAAAGGAAATTCAGCGACAAGTCCAAGATCTTTTGGACCGCGGGTATGTACGAAAAAGTCTTAGTCCTTGTGCCGTTCCTGTTATTTTGGTTCCAAAAAAATAGGAATTGGCGCATGTGTGTAGATTGTAGAGCCATTAATAATATCACAATAAGGTATCGTCATCCTATTCCTAGGCTAGACGACATGCTTGATGAGTTAAGTGGTTCTATGATTTTTTCTAAGGTAGATTTACGCAGTGGTTACCACAAAATAAGAATGAAATTAGGTGATGAATGGAAAACTGCTTTTAAAACCAAGTTTGGTTTATATGAGTGGTTAGTAATGCCTTTTTGGTTAACTAATGCACCTAGCACTTTTATGAGATTAATGAATGAGGTTTTACGTCCTTTCATTGGCAAATTTGTGGTGGTCTACTTCGATGATATTTTGATATACAACAAGTCTTTACATGAATATCTTAATCATCTACGTGCTATTTTTGATGCGTTGCGGGCTGCACGTTTATTTGGTAACCTCGAGAAGTGTACTTTTTGCACCGAACGAGTATCGTTTCTTGGCTATGTTGTGACTTCGCAGGGAATTAAGGTAGATGAAGCCAAGGTGCAAGCTATCAAGAGTTGGCCAATGCCCACAACAGTGACACAAGTGCGGAGTTTTTATGGACTTGCAAGATTTTACTGCCGCTTTGTGAAAGATTTCAGCACCATTGTAGCCGCATTAAATGAGTTAACAAAGAAGGGTGTTGTATTTCATTGGGGAGAAGAACAAGAGGCATCCTTTGCTCTTTTGAAGGACAAGCTTACTAACGCACCATTGCTACAACTTCCTGATTTTGTTAAGACTTTTGAACTAGAATGTGATGCTAGTGGAGTTGGCATTGGTGGCGTTTTGATGCAAGAAGGTAAACCCGTTGCTTACTTTAGCGAGAAATTAAATGGGCCTGTTCTCAAATATTCCATGTATGATAAAGAATTGTATGCTCTTGTTCGTTCATTAGAAATGTGGCAACATTATCTATGGCCTAAAGAATTTGTTATTCATTCTGATCACGAATCACTTAAACATATTCGAAGTCAAAACAAATTGAATCGTAGACATGCTAAATGGGTTGAATTTATTGAGTCTTTTCCTTATGTCATTAAACCCAAGAAAGGGAAGGATAAAGTGATTGCTGATGCTTTGTCTAGACGATATGCCATGCTGTCCCAACTTGATTGTAGTATATTTGGGCTTGAAACAATTAAGGAACAATATGTAAATGATGATGAATTCAAAGTTGTGTTGGAACATTGTAAAGAAGGACGTGCATGGAACAAGTATGTGACACATGATGGGTTTTTGTTTAGAGCTAACCGCCTATGCATTCCAGTTGGTTCCGTTCATCTTTTGATGTTGCAGGAGGCACATGGAGGCAGATTGATGGGACATTTTGGTGCCAAGAAGATGGAGGAGGTGCTGTCCACACACTTCTTTTGGCCACGGATGAGGCGGGATGTAGAGCGTTTTGTGGCTCGGTGCACCACATGTCAAAAAGCTAAGTCGCGGTTAAATCCACATGGTTTGTATATGCCTCTTCCCGTTCCTTCTATTCCTTGGGCAGATATTTCTATGGACTTTGTTTTGGGATTACCAAGGACTAAGAGGGGGAGGGATAGTATTTTTGTAGTGGTTGATCGTTTTTCTAAGATGGCACATTTTATTCCTTGTCATAAAAGCGACGATGCTGTTTATATTGCTAACCTGTTCTTTCAAGAAATTGTTCGCTTGCATAGTATGCCTTCTACTATTGTTTCAGATCGCAATGCAAAATTCTTAAGTCATTTTTGGTGCACCTTGTGGAATAAATTGGGGACAAAGCTGCTGTTTTCTACGACTTGTCATCCCCAAACTGATGGACAAACTGAGGTTGTGAATAGAACATTGTCCACTATGTTGAGAGCAATCTTGAAGCACAATTTGAAGATGTGGGAAGAGTGTTTGCCGTATGTAGAGTTTGCATATAATAGGGCTGCATACTCCACCACCAAGGTAAGTTCCTTCTAGGTAGTGTATGGATTTAACCCCCGTGCTCCTATTGATCTATTGCCTTTACCTACCACTGAGAGAACACATAGTGATGCTAAAGAGCATGCTGATTTTATTTTTAAGTTGCATGAAACAACTATGGCAAACATTGAGAAGATGAATAAAAAATATAGAATTGCTGGTAGTGAAGGTAGAAAAGAAGTTAAACTTGAACCGGGTGATTTGGTGTGGTTGCACTTGAGGAAAGATCGATTTCCAATGCTGCGTAAGTCTAAGTTAATGCCAAGAGCTGCTGGTCCTTTTAAGATAATTGAGAAAATAAATGATAATGCATACAAACTTGAGTTGCCACCCGAGTTCGGGGTTAGTCATACATTTAACATTGCAGATTTGAAGCCATACTTGGGAGAAGAAGATGAGCTTGAGTCGAGGATGACTCCACTTCAAGAGGGGGAGGATGATGAGGACATCACTCCTTCCAATGCAACCGCTAATCCTCCAACCGTTATGTAAGGTCCAATGACCCGAGCGCGAATGCAACAACTCAATTTAGAG